>PVKZ01006986.1:0-27914 GCA_004027375.1 Macroglossus sobrinus | reverse complement strand
TTTTTTTTTTAAATTAAACAGTTTTAAAAAATTAAAAGGAAAAATGAAAAGGTAAAAGAGGAGGAAGCCATTTCTCAGAATGCCAACACGGGAAGCTAGGAGATGCACGCGGATGCTTATCAATGTAAGGGTTTCAAACGTCAAGGTTTGATACTAGGGAGAAGCAGGAGACAGTGCTAATCATAAGGGGTCGTGGTGAGTAGAAGAAGTTATTGTGTCATCAGCTCCCTCGGTTGGGGTAAAGGAATCAGCAAGTCTCCTTAAGATGCCTTTGAAAATCCCAGTCCTTTCAGTTACGGGATAAATGGTGTCAGCGGTGTGGGAAGCGGGGTGGGGGTCGCCCAGCCCCCTCTCCCGTGCAGCCCCAGCCGGCCCCCCACGGGGACCCAGGTGCCTTGTTCCCACTTGATGTCCACACTTGGACTTCTGACTTTTTACCCGGAAGCATCCTGTACAGATCATGAGACTCACTCCTCTCCCTGCTCAGAAGCAAGTCATGTTTAGTTTTGTTTTTGCAAACATTGGTTAAGAAATCTAACAGAGGAACCCCATTGGGTATCAGGCAGCATGAGAAGAAAATTTTGATGAGCAAGAGTCAAGGGGAGAGGCATGTTTTGACTTCTTTTTTTCAAAGAATGTATCGCATTTGGATGATCCCCCCAGTAACCAACGCCGTCCACCTGCCGACCGTCGCACTCGAGTGGCTCAGAGTGCGGGATGCTGCGTTATCCCCTGTGATTCCTCCCGCAGAGTCCTCTGGCGATGCACGCACGTGGGCGAACGGCATTTGTGCTCGTGGCCTGGGCAAGGTACGCACGAAGGAGAGCGGCCCTCCTGAGGGGGTCTGCCTCCTCAGGACCGCGGTTTGCCGTCCGTGTTTCATCCAGGACTCT
Organism: Macroglossus sobrinus; assembly: GCA_004027375.1. NCBI lineage: Eukaryota > Metazoa > Chordata > Mammalia > Chiroptera > Pteropodidae > Macroglossus > Macroglossus sobrinus. The sequence goes on along the minus strand of PVKZ01006986.1, from coordinate 27,021 downwards.
CAAGCTGAGGGAGGAAGAGGCCGAGCTTTCCCTTCCTTGGTGCCTCCTTTGGGACCCACGAGTAACCGGCGCCTTCCTCCGCTGCTGTGGCAGAGCCCACCGAGTCGGAGCTGTAAACGCAGGACCATAAATCAGCTCTGGGACAAAGGCAGAGTTCTCGAAAGCCCCTGAAAGCCTGACCCGCGTGCATTCCTCCTCGTTAATGAACAACGTGGTGGAGCCCATCCCTCTGGTCCCGTGTGAGGGCCGAGTCAGAGCCAGAAGATGGATACGTGGAAATCGGTCCCCCGGAAACATCTGAGCCACCCCAAGAAACACACCCAGCTTCAAAGGCCTCCTGTGCCTTCCCCTGTGCACTGCGTGGCCGGGCTGCACACCTCACATGAAAAAAGCAGCTGGGGCTGCTATGAAACCAGCTGTTAGAGCACGTTTTGTGCATATTCTATCAAAGGGGACTTCCTCCGAAGCGCTGTCTTCACATCCTCCCCTTCGAGGGTTGTCCCGATTCCCTGTGACACGATGGGGAGCTGGGGACGGCCTCCTCTTCTCAGAGTTTGGGGGCCCTGGAGTTCTCTCGTTGTCCGTGACTCCCAGGCGTGTCCTTGACAACAACTCGCCTCCTTCTTGAGGCGTCCGGGAGGGCGGGGTGAGACCCCCCCACAGGCTTTCATGGGCGATGAAACCCAAATAGATTCTTGCTGATGGATTGAAACTCTGTAGGAATTTTTCTCTCCTACGAGATAATATGCTCCAAGGCTCTGAAACAGAAAAAAGAGAGAAAAAAAAAAATCAAAGATCAAAAAATGTGTATAATTCTGGTTTATAGGTCTTCTTTTATCACGTGTTTTTGTGAGCTTATATAGGAACCATGTGACTTTAAATCCTTTCTCTCTTCTTTGTGGAAGGAATCCTTTTGTACTAATGAACAGCCGGGCATACCACCCTAGTCTCTCAATGGCGTCGGTAACCTGGGGTCCACATAGATTTTTTCGGCTCTTCAGGAAAACAAAAACAACTCCCCCCCAAAATATGGATCGCTTTGGAGAAATAGTACCTGCCTAGAGTGGTACTGAGTTAAGAGCATGAAGACCACGTGATGGATAGCCCTGCTTTTTAAAACGCATAACTCTCACCACGCTCTGCTGTTCAGCAAAATATTACACTCTCCCTCGGTGGCCCGCGGAAGGCGCCCTCTGCAGCAGGTCTGAGCGGCAGGTGACGTGCACAGGCTGATGGCAGAGGGCTTTCGGCTCCCTCAGCTTCGAGCCGCCCCGTTTCTGTGTGTGCCACAGCCAGACCGGCACGCCTGGACGGTTCGGACCAGCACAGCCACCACCGCCGCTGTGGGCTGCTCCCCAAACTACTGGGCTTGACTCTCGGAGCAAACGTCCAGGGATGGGTTTCAGGGCTGCACAGCGCCCCTGGGGACCACGTGCCCGGTCCTGTGTGCGTGGAGGTTTCTCTTGGTGGGGGGTGGGCTAACTGGAGGGGTCTGAGACCCGCCAGTTCCAGCTGGTTTCCTACCTCCGATTACCTTCTCTTTCCAGCTCATCCTGTGTATTCCATTAGCGTCATCTACCTGCAGCCTAATTTTCACGTCTCATACATACCACGATGCCCCTCACCTGCAGGGTAACATCTGCTCTGATCCTTGCCACCTTCCCAGTTCCATCGCCCGCGGTCCTTCTCTGCACCTGTTCTTCCAGAAGATTCGACGTATCATCTCCCCGACGTGCTGCGCTTATTTGCATCCTCCCTTGCCTCGTCTCTTCCCTTCCCCACATTCTTACTTTTCAGCTCCTTGGAAGTCAGACGTTTCCATGAAGACGTTCTTCTGTCAGCCAACGGCATCCTGTCCGCCAGCTTGGACCATCGATGCACACTTTGTCTCCTAAGCCTGAGCTCCCCCTCACCGTGTTATTTCATACGATTAACTTTTCATGCATCCGTTTTGCCATTGGAAGTGGACTGTGAATTTCTTGAAGACAGAGGTTCATTCATTCATGCATGCATTCGTGCAACAGACATTTATTCAGTGTCTTCTATTTGTGTGGCCCTGAGCCTGGTGCTAGGTTTGGGCTAGCACTTGGGCCAATTCTACACACAGAGAACAAATTCAGTGAACAGTGAATGAATGAATGAATGAATGAGTGAGTGGCTTGGGTTGAACCAAGCCGTTTCAGGAGTGCTTGAGCACCTCTGAAATGAGTGCACAGCCACGGCTTCTCCAGGTTTCCGGAGCCAAAGCAGAACCTTGAGGCAACATGGTGGTTCAGATGTAACCTTCTGGGGAGGCTCAGGAAGTCACAAGCCACAGTTTCTTTGCACATCCAGGGGTGTGGATGCTTTCTGCCGACTCTGCACGACTCGTGGCAGCTTCTGGCTTTGCTGGCTCTCCTTGGCTTTTCCTTTCTCGGGGAAGTGAGGACGGGATCAAAGTCCTCCCTTTCATCAGAGCTTGTAGCCAACGCTGGAGAAAGAAAAAGAAAACGCCAGTCCTTCCTTCCCAGCAGCGCCTGCTAGCATTCTTGCCCCTCAGGGCCAGCAGCTTAACCGATGTCGGTTGTGACAGTGTCCTTCCTGAGAAGCCCACCCCTGGGAACGGGGGATGGGGGTGGGGAGTGGCGTCTATGCGGGCGGTGGGTCGAGTTTGCACACCTTCGGGCGGGCCCAAGAACCGGGGGCTGGGTACCCGTGGCGTTTAGAGATTGCTCTGAAAGCCCCCACTGGTTTATCTTGGCTCCGTGGGCACTTGAGCGTCTGCCACGGGAGCTGGCCAGGCCGTTCGCTTGCTTTCCTCGGTCTCACATCTTGGTTTGGGTCAAGCTCTGCTGCTCGGCTCCCTTCAAAGGAGCGGGAACGTAGCCCCAGAGACTGACGGGCGGTGGCAAGGCCGCGCTCTGAGAGCCACATCCCGGAGGCTTGGGGGCTGGCCTCCGTCGCCCGGCGTTCCGTTCTCCGCTGCGAACCAGTGCCGGCTCCGCTCAGAGGGCCCCACCGTCTCCTGTTTTCCCTTCCACCTCCTGCTCTCTCCTGCCAGGACAAATAAGCGAGCGGACCAGCTCCGGAGCTGGGCCTCCCTCTCGTCAGCTTCGTGTGTGCCGGAAGAGGCTGGGTGGACGCATATCCGTCACACCTCCGGCTTGATTTCTCCTGATATCTCCTGATATCTCCTGCAGAGGTCCTGCACGGCTACCTTCACAACACACTGCCACACGGTTTGACTGGGACCCCCGACTACGTAGTCCATGCTGGCTGCAATGGGGGGAAGGTCACCTTTTACTCATCAGAAGAGGGACCCATGGGACTATATGGCCAGCTACCTTTTATAATTTGATCGTGATAAAATAGTATATTATATAAAGTGTCTCACCTTAACCGCTTAAACTGGACAATTCAGTGGCACTTAGTACAGTCACAGGGTCGTGCAGCCATTCCCACGATTTAGTTCCAGAATATATTAACCACCCCTCAAAAGAAGCTCGTACCCATCAGCAGTCACCCCATGGCCTCTCTCCCACCCCCTGGCAACTGCTAATCGGCTTTCTGTCTCTAAGAATATCCTGATTCTGGATATTTCATGTACCTGGCACCAGACAACACGTACCCGTCATATGTGGCTCCCTTCGCTCGGCACGGTGTTCCCAGGGCTCATCCATGTGGTGGCTCGTGTCAGAATTTAACGGCTGGATCACTGTCCCGTGTTTGGGGGCTGAAGGTGTTTCCTTTCGCTTGAACTTCCATTCCGACCCCCACCTTCACTCTGGTTCAAGACCTCCTGCGGTCCCGGCCCATCCGACTCTGGTTCCTCCTGCCTTGCTGCCCCCCGAGAACCGCCTGCACGAGGGCCCCCCGAAGGGCGGGTTGAGATGGCAGCTTCGCAGCCTTGCTGCACCCCGACCGAGCCAGGCTCTCTGGGGACAGAGCTGGGGGACCCGCACTCCCGACCAGCTCCCCGGTCTCTCTGACACGCATGCCTGCGAGCACCAGGGCGGGGACACGGGCTGAGGCACCCTTCTCAACCCCCAGCCCTAGGACTGCTTAGTCGATCCTCTGTGCTGGCTTTTATCTCTGTCTGCACCCCCTGAAATCCCACCTCCACGCTGCAGCTCCCAGAAGTCACAAAGTCTTCCTCAACCCTTGGCCAGAAATCATTGTTAAACAAACATTTTAACTTCCAAGGCTGAACCTCTTTTTATTTATTTATTTATTTATTATGTTTTTGAACATTTATGTATTTATTTATTTATTTTTTAGGTGAGGCAACCCTTGGTTGACCTCACCGATTGCAAGGACCTTGTCAGCTTTCAATCCCTTATTTTTTATTTTTTACGCCTACAACACCTGGTCTTCCTAGGTGGTCTCCCATCCAAGTATGAACCAGGCCTGACCCTGCTTAGCTTCCGAGATCAGACGGGATCAGGCGTGTTCAGGGTGGCGTGGTCTTTTTAAATGGAAGGGTTTATTAGGCCCTTGCTAGGAGAGAAAGCAGACCGGTCGTAGAGCATGGAGTGTAGACCACCAATGGCAGGATGAGGGAGGAGAGACAGACGAGTCCGTCCTCCTGGAGTTTTGCAAGCATTTTTATGCATCAGGTAGGGGGAGAGGGATGGCAGCCTTCTGAAGGGAAGCAGAGTAGCTGCAGACAGAAGGCAGGGGAGGTGGCGAAGCTCGGCTCGTCCTGGGGGGGACGCGGCAGAGCCCACAGCAGGCTGAAACCCTGGGGCAAACGAAACAGGAAGCAGAGGCTCCCGGGGTCGGACAGCGCCTGGCTATGCTCTCTTTTTAGAGAATCTCAGAAAGAGCCGCCTGGACGTTAAATTTAATAATTCCAGCATCCACTCAGCGGTGTGAGCAGTCTTCTGTTGGTTTCGCACTGCAGTTGTTAACAGATGAACAGATTGCTAGCTTTTCTGGATTCTTTTGAGGGGCCCCAGGTGGAGGGTAGCCCAGCAGAGGCTCAGCCTGGTCAGCAGGTGTGCCCTCCCAGCCAGGGATCAGCGTTCTGGCTGATTGTCCTGTGAGGACCGCTAAAAAGGATGCTCACTTCGTTGTCAGAAAGTCCCCAGGGACCTTCTGCCCGTGTCCTTCTCGGGCCCTCTGGGGTTTCTAGCTGGAAACAGGAAGGTGTCGAATAAACACACAGACTCACCCCTAGCCTTGAGGACTTTCCCCTGTGGCGATGCTATGGACCTGGCACGGTTTGGTCTTGCCCATCCCACCAGAGAGGAGGGCAGGGCCCAGGCCCAGGGCGAAAAACTGAGACTGGCCCACAAAGCGGGCGCTGGGGTCGGTCGATGGTTCTCAAAGACAACCCCTGTTCAGAGCACGCGGTTGATCATCTCCCATCAGCTCCGGTTTGTTTGCATCTCAAATCAATTTTACACGCGGAACGCATCCCCCCTATACATCCAATGCTCTGTCAAAGACTTCTGGGCTGCCCCAAAGCCTCAAGCACCCCAGACTGTCTGGGAAAACCTTAGCACTAGCTTAGCGCTCCTGAAAAGTTATAAGCAGGTATCTTGTCTACTTTGATTTTCATTATTAATTTTTTTAACAAGCGTGTAGATTTGTTATGTGCCGGGCTGTTCCAAGCTCTTTACAAATATCGCTTTATCGAGTCCTCCCAGTAGTCCCGTGAGGTGGGCTGCGTTACCTGCACAAGCCACTCTGCAGGGGATGCAGAGACTGCGAGGATGAGGCCTCATGGGGCCGGGAGCCCAGTCCTCATGAGGGTCAGCAGCCTGTTCCCCGCCATTCGTATGTTGTACAAGGCCTGGGACAGTCCACAAGAGGACAGGCAAGAACAGCCCCGCCGCCTGGCTCTGTCGTGAACGCCCCGTCCCCCTGTCAGCCTGCTCTCCGTGGCTTCAGGTGTAACCCAGGGTAAGAGAGAGGGGGTCCACCTGCCTCAGGGGAATAGGTGGCAGAAGGGCGGAGACATCTTCTGAACAACCACCTCGTCGATACCATAAACACGAGCGTCGAACCATTTCTAAGGTCAGTGCTGAAGTTCCCGGTGACAGCCACCGCCTCCGAGAGCCATCCCCAGAGGTGACTCACGTGCCATTGTCTGAATCTGAATCAGGCCCGTGGGTTGTCCCGGTGTCAGTTTCCTGGTTTTGACGTTGCACTTCAGTGACGCGAGACGTTATCGTGGGGACACTGGGCGCAGGCCCCCTCCGCGCTATTTTTGCAACTTCCTGTGGATCTATAATTATTTCAAAGTAAAAAGCGTTTTAAAATCCCATTGTTTCAGAAGCCAGGGAGCTGTCGCTCCTTGCCGTGTGTCTCCCCTGCGCTCACTCTCCGGCGGCTGACTTCGATGGGGAGACCTCTTGTCAGTTTCGGGGCTGTGCCTGTCCCTTTCAGAGGCTGAGCCCTCAGGGGGCCCCCTTTTCCCTAGACTGAGGGTTCTCTTTCCTGCTCTGGAGCTCGGACATGTTAAGCCACTTCTTCAGGCTCCACTGGGAGCCTGCTGCACTTGTCCGTCAACCTCAGGCACATCAGCCCTGAGAAGCCCACCAGCACCCCAGCACCCCAGCACCCCAGCACTGAGCCCGCTGGGGACTTTCCATGCGCTATCTCATTCAGTTCTCTCAACACCAAGGCAGGAGTGTGACTAGGGGAAGTGGGTGTCTGTGGCCGGGAGGGTGCACCCTGGGTGGAGGGCACCACGGAGGCAAAGGCTCAGAGGTGGGGACCCCATGGGCCGGTGTGGACAGCGGAGCGAGACCTGTGCAGAGAGGCTCGGGGTACACTGAGGCTGGACCCTCCCGCAGAGGGTGGAGGTGTGGCGAGGCACTGGAGACCCAGAGTGACAGCAGCCCCCTAGTAAATGTGGGAGTGAGGTTCTCAGGTGAGAGTCACTGTCTTTCTTCGAGCCCTAAACACAGGGGGCTGTCACTTCTCTTCGTGTGGCCAGGCCTCGGGGGGTTATTACTGCCCTAACCTGACGGCCTTCCACCACTCAGGACTCCCGCTCCTCATCGTGTCTCTGCCCACATCCTGGCCTTCCGTGTGGGACCCCTTCAAGGCGCCATGAGCTCATTATGACACCACGGAGGACGTCCTGGACCCACAGAACAGACGGCCTGTGTGCATCAGGCTGGACTAGGATGCCTCCGCGAGCGGAGGTGAGTTGTCACAGTCACTTCCAGGATAGCCCTCCCCCCACCCCAGAGGTCAAGGAGGTGCACCTGGAATTCCAGAGCCGCTGGAGATTAGGGGGTGCTGCATTCACATCCTGGGGCATTGCCACTCTCCCAACTCTCTCGGACTCATTATTATCCTGGGAGACCAGCCCGACACCCCAAGTCTCTGGGGCTGCATCCCCCTTATTTCTGAGGGGCCAGGGTAACTCTCTGCTCCAGCCTGGGCACCCCCCAACCCCAGCAGCCCACTCTCTTCTCCACTCGCAGCCTGTTTCCCTGACTTCGTCTTTTTTGGGTTCTGTGATCAATCCATCATGAGGTTGCTCCACCCCCATCTCTGGCCCGTTCTGCGCTTTGTGATTCCACGTGCAGGGATGGCCGGCAGCTTCCCACGCTTCTGGTTCCGGCCTCCAGGCTGAGCTGTGCGTGGGAGGGAGAAGGTTAGGCTCCTCCCCCCACCCTCACCCCGGGAGGCCCCCCGTCTTGGGCCGTAAGCACCCCGAGTGCGGGGACCGCAGGATTCGCCTGACACATCAGGACCTGCATCCGGGACGCCCCCGCGTCCTGGTGGACACAGGCCACTGGCGGGCTGGCCATGCCCCCCTGGGACCAGGGGACACTTGGGGTTCATACAGGCCCTACGGGCTCAGGGATCTGAAGGGAAGGAGAATTGGGGCCTTTATCCAAGCAGCGTAGCTTCCCTTGGGAAGTGGGGAGAGGAGGCGAGGGCCGCACGGCGCCTTGGGGTGAGCAGGCACCCGGCGGCGCCCCCGGCGACCCCCGCAGCCACCGTGCTGCGACCCTGTCCGACGTTGCTCAGCAGCGGCAGCGACGCCGCTGGGCGACACCAGCAGCCGACTGCGCACCAGCGCGCGGCTAATCCTCACTGCAAACCCATTTTACAGATGGGGAGCCCGAGGCGCAGAGCAGTGAAACTGATTCAGCCAGGATGGGATTCGAACCTGCGTCCTCTGGCTCCGAGGTCGCCGCTCTTAACCGCTAGGTTAATCACTTAGTAAACGTGAAGCGCGTCTGCTAAGCCTCTATGAGGTGCCAGGCGCTGCTTATTGTCTATTTTTTAATTTTAATTTAATTTAATTTTTTTACATCACGCTGTTTAACTCGCACACTCTTGTGGGGGACGGTGTTTCTATACCTGTTTCACGGGTGCAGAGGCCGAGGCCCCGAGAAGTCGGCCAGCAGCAGCGGGGATGAGCCCCAGACTTTGAAGCTTGCTCCACTGCTCTCCTTATTTCGGGGTTACCCAGGTGGAAGGGAGGCTGTGGACACAGGCTCCCTCTCTGTCCAGCAGCACTGGCCCGGCGACGGCCCCGACCGGCCTCCTGATCACGGACAGGCGGGCTGTCGCCACCCTTTCTGAGTCCTGCCAGTCTCGGAGGTGAAGGATGGTATCCAGCAGGATGGAAAGCTGAGCCGTTCTTTTTTGCTTTTGTCCACAAGCATCTGTTTACGTACAGTTGTTTGTACGTAGTTTTCTGTGCGTTTGCTGGTGAGTCTTCTCTATCGACGTTTTGCATCTCCAGGCTGAGGGAACACCCGCACTGGCCACTCACAGGTCCTTGCTGCTCAGGGCCCGTATTCACCAGGGCCTGAGGAGGTTGGCAGAACCCCTCCGGGCTAGGAGACAGCGCTCGGAGGAGCCGGGAGGAGCGACCTCTGGCAGGACTGCAAAACTGGCCACCTGCGTTCCACGGAGGAAGATTATTTCCACTGGCCTGGGCATCTCTTAAACGCCCTCACGTCATACTGACAGAAACAGCTGCTGACGTTTGTTGAGGATCCGCCACGTGGCAGGCAGTGTGCTCAGCGCATTGAATGCATTATTTCCTTCGATCCGCACAGCATCCTGTGAGGTCAGTGCTGCTGCTGCTCCTGTTTTACAGATGAGGAAACCAAGGCACAGAGAGGTTGCTACGTGGTCCGCAGTCACACAGCAGCGGCTGGGGTTTGAACCCAGGCTGTAACTTTCATGCTGTGCAGCCTTCCACGTGGCTAGTAAGAGCTGCTCGGGCTGGTGAGTCTCAGAGTAGCCTTGACCTTGGCATATGGGCATTTTGAAGACCTCAGCCGGGAAGAAGATCCCGATTTCTCTGCAATCGCAGTCCCCCTTGCCAGTGATGTCATGCAGAGGGGCAGTTTCACGTAGCTCTGTGGCTGCAAAACTTCCCCAATTAACGACAGTGAGAAGCCCGATGGCTCAGGGCTCAGATCCTGCCACGCCCTACGACCTGTTTTTGCAGGAGCAGGCTGGGAGCTCGGCTGTCCTGTAAAAGTTAAGAGGTCCCCATAAAGCCGGGCCTGTTTTCAACCTTTGGGCTTCCTGGTGCCCTTCCAAAGCAGCTTGTGAATTCCTACCTTCTCTTGCAGGCTGCTCGGGGAGGGAAGCCAGCAGCTCCCTCTCAGGGAGGAGGGAGAGGGCCTCGGCTCCAGCCTCAGCCTTTGGCCATGTCCTGGAGACTTTCTGACTCCGCCCAAGTCCCGTGGTGACTCAAGGTTTCACTCAGCCCGGCATGGGGCACGTCCCTGGACGGAGGGGCTGTTTCTACCACAGGTTTCTGGCCCCCTGGGACAACCGAGGAGCCCAGGGCAAGAGACTGTAGGTCCAGATCTGTGTGCCTCTGGCATCACTGTGTCTTAGCTCGCCTGCCCACCTCAGGCTGGCAGCAGCCACGGGGAGGAGATCGCCAAAGCTTTCATCTTGCTCTCTCCTGACACTGCCAGGCTGAGCGCTCACCTCGCTCTGGCCCGCCCTGAGCTGAGGTGGCCTGAGCTGGGATGGGGAGATGGCATCAGGTGTCCATTCCTGGCCTGCTGGCTGTGATCTGTGTCTATCTTAACTCAGCACCCTTCTGTGCTACATCACTATGGATGGCTCTGCTCTGAGGAAGCTGGCAGGAGCGGGCAGTTAGTCTGCCGGCCATCACATCCCGGCTGGTAGAGGCACCGTCTGCTCTGAAAGTCATCAAAAGTGTGCACGTATATGTGCGTGCGTGTGTGTGTGTGAATGTGTGTGTGCATGTGTGCGTCCATGCTTGTGTGCACACTTATGTATATGTATGTCCATGCATGTGTGTGCATGTGTGTGCGTGCACGCATGTAGAGAGAGAGGCTGGCAGCATAGAGAGACTGTTCCCATAGAATATTCCCTCTCTTTCTCCCAAATGCACCTTCAGAAGGAATTTCATAGCGAGCGAAGCCAGGGGTGTGTCCCCTCACTGTATACAGTGAATACCTAGGAGGGTGAGTGAGTTGTCAGGCTTAGTCATGTCACGAAAGGCAGTTTTCAAGCAAACAGTGGCGTAAGAGGCCACGTCAGGCTGGCTCTGGACACCCCCGGCTCGCCGTCTCTATTACCGGAGAAGGGTTAGCGGAGGGCGCGGCCTCCCGATTTGTCCCACCTTCTTTCTGTCTCACTGCCCCATGCTGGAAACATACTGATCCCTCGGCAGGTCCCGCCCCGACCCATCCCTGCCCGCCTCCATGCCTTTGCTCACGGCCTTCCCTCTGTCTCTGGATGTTCCCGAGTGGTCACGCTTCAGTTCCCAGCCACCGGCCACCTCTCCCTCTAGGACATATTCCGCGTTGCTCAGGGAATGAGCAGATCTAAATGGGAAACGGGCAGGGGGCCAATCAGACACCGCGAGCGTGGGGAGCTGTGGCAGACACAGCTCGTTCTCTGGTTTTGTCCAGGGAGGCACAAGCCCAGCTGTATATAAACTACAGTCCCGGGCTCCCTTGCAGCTAGGGGCAGCCACATGTCCTGGTTCTGACCGGTACGGTGTGGACATAAGCTTGGGAAGGTCTTTCTGGGAATCTGAATGGGGACAGAATTGTGATATGGTGACTCTAATGATCAAAGTCACATAGGGGGACGGCCGTAACCTTCCATATTAGAACTAAAGGAGCCCATGTGCCTAAGGGCTCTGCGAGGCAGCCCTGCCTGCCCTGGACATGTTTTTGTGGGACCAATCCCTGAGGCCTGAGGCTTTTACAGTGTGGGAGGCGTTTGAGAAAAAGGATGCAAAATGTTCAATAGAATGGCTACAACTTGGGAGGGGTCTGGAAGTTTAACTATTGTACCTTCAACACCCACACCTCCTGTCCCCTCCTGTCCCCTGGACAGCCTGTCCTGTCTTCCCCTGGAGGCTGCTGCCTCCATCGCATTCCGTGCTGTGTTGCCATGGTTTGCTTACATGCCCCTTCCTCACTGGCCTGTGGGTACCTCGGGAATAACGACTCTGTCTTCTCTCTCATTCCTTCAAAAAATATTTATTGAGCAACTGCTGTCTTTCAGACACTGTACCGTGCAGTGGTGAGCATCACTGATCAGAGGTCAGGGGTCAGCTGAACTGACACAGCAGGAAAAAGGACAGTGAGGGTGTTGACACTGCAGGACCCGTTCTGCATCACGTAAGCCTCTTTGTAGGTCTGTGTTGACTGGGAGGGCCAGGGGGCTCTTTGTAGTGTGTAAATGCAGTTACCCCATAAAACTCTTCAAGCTGTTTCTCCGTCTATAAATTGAGAAGCAGCTGCTCTATACGTAATTCTCTTCAAGGAAAATCCCCTAAAGCATATTCTATGTGCCTTTGAATTCCTTCCCTGGGACAAGGGTGATACAAACCTGTGCATCTGACTGATCACCTGTCAGGTGCATCTTACACCTGGGACAAGCTGGCTGGCACCGTCGACTGCTAGGAGTCTGGCACTGGTGGCATGGAGAGTCGCAGATCACCTCTGTCCCTGTGTTAGCTGGCCAGTCTGGTTCCCCACAGTGACTCATTAACTCTTATCCATGGTTCCATGGGGTACAGTTCAGTCTCTCTTCTGGGGCCTGGCCAGTCTCTGCTGCAGCCACCGGGCATTAAAGGGACAGAGAAGAGACAGCCAGAGCCCGGCTAGCTGAGGCAGGAGAGGCAGGCAGTGGTAGCATGCTTGGCAAGGCTTCTCATCCCATTAGCGTCCCGGAGCTGGTGTCTGCTCCGGCACCGGGGACCCAGCGGGCAGACCACAGTCAGCTTGGCAGGGAGGCCGGCTTCAGTGGGAAAGGTTCAGCTTCCTTCTGAAAGAAAACCAGGTGTTCCCAGGGGAATTCAAGACGTGATAAACACCTCTCTGGCAGACAGCCTGCTGCAGAGGGGTGTGGTTGCTTCAGCGAAAGAGTTACAATTAATAGATATTTCTTTGAACCCAGCCCAAGGGTCACAGGAGCCAGCTTCCATTAAAGGTCGCGCTGACCCGGGTACTTGGCATTTCCTTGTTCGGGCCAGCCTGGAGCCACCAGGCGGCTGGAAGCCGAGGCAGCCCAGGGGCCCCCGGTCCGTTTCCAGTGGGCCTTACTCACCCCGAGGCGGAGGGACAGCAGCCTTAGAGACCCACCGATGCCTTCTTCTTGGAAGATGCATTTGTAACTGAGCAGTCTGAAGCCAGGAGGCCTCTTAGCTGCTTCATGCCTTCACGGCTGCAAATATTCTGCATGGGAGACTCTCATGGGCTGTTTTATGGCAGGACGAGGAGCATGTCAGTCAGCAAGGACGCCCAAAGCTGGGGAGAGGGTGGGCAGGCCCAGGTCTCTGGCCTGCGGGAACAGCGGGGGGCCTCGGAAAACGGACATGAAGGCTCTGCAGCAGGGCCGAGCGAGCACGGTGAGCGGGGACCGCAGCTTGGAGGGTGAGGGGCCATTGCAAGTCCTGCTCTTCGGAGCCACGGTGGACGCCGAGCTGACGAGCACTGGAAAACGGCAGCGCCTTCAAGCACTTCTTCACGGTGGGAAAAGGCCTGGGACTTCGGGCAAACTGGGATTGACGCCTTTGCCTTCCCTGCTCCCCTGGCGGCCAGATGGGCGCAGACTATGAGCAGTGTCTCAGAAACCTCCACTATCCGGTTCATTCAACAGATGCTCGCCATGGGAAGGGCCACCCTCTGGGGGCGACCATAGTGGGAGACCCAGGCCGGGCGGAGCCTTAGCGGCCGCAGCGGGCACACACCGTCTGCGTGCCTTGCACCCCGCCCGCCCCTCTCCTTGTCCCAATTAATCTGTCATCAGACCAGCCACTTCTCACTCATATTTTTATCACACAACTCCCTCGCTTGCAACCTCTCCAAGGCTCCCCAATCCTGCATCCTGGTTGTCAAGGACCCGTAGCGTCCGACTCTCCCTGCCTTTCCGGTGGTCATCCCTGCCCGAGCCTCAGCTCCTGGAGCTCCAGTGGACCCAGAAACTCTCTGAGCCCTCGGCTGTCCTCCTGCCCTGCGGTCTCCTCTTGCCCTGGGATTTCTGTGGCATCCCCTCTGCCTGCGTGGTTCTCAGTCCGAGTGCATGTTAGGACCCCCTGGGGGTTTTAGAAGGACAGCGATGCTGGGTCCCACTCCCAGAGGTTCTGACACAGTATAGGTACAGCAGAGAGGACATCTTTACATCCTCAGTGGTACCCTGCACCTCCAGCATTTATTGAACAGAATTATTGGAAACTGGAGGTGGAGGGGGTGAATAAGATTATCGATCAGCACTGACCAATGCAAATATCATGCTTGGGTCCCCGGTGCCCAAGCAAATAGTATTGTTTCCCTAGGTAATCAATACAAAGATTATGAGATATCATACATTCTCTCTTTTTTCATACCAGCTCTTTGATATCTGGTGTGTATCTAACACACTGGCGGTGCTCAGTTCGGACGAGCCACTTTTCAAGTGCTCAGTAGCCACATGTGGCTAGTGGCTGCCACACTGGATAAGGTGGTTACGGACCCGCTGAGACCGAGTCTTGCTGTTTCTGTGCTGAGCTGGCCTGGAGACCATGTGCACACAGTGCCGGCAGACGGAAAGGTGGCTTCTGCAGCTGCGAGGAATGAGATCTAACACTCCCCGACCCTTCCTTTCTGGTTAAATCACAGCATCTTCTTATCTCGCCTCCCTGCCCTCCCGCCGCAGCATCCCCAGCCCATCTGGGTCCCACATCCAGAACAAACTTCCTCCCGTCCTCAGCCTCCTATGGGCAGGCCTTCCCGCTCCCATCTGTGGACCTGCTGCCCTCTCCTGTCCTGGTTGCTCTTTGGAGAGTTGGCTGCCAGTCCCCAAGGGAGGGGGGCGTGGGGGGCGGGGTGGGCACCTGGCTGGGAGATCTGGGAGCCATCGGGAGAGACTGGGGAGCGTGTTCTCTCTCACTCGCTCTCCTTTGCTTTCTCTCTGGGTCAGATGTTAATCCACCGAACACCCACTTCTCCACAGGGTTGAGGGCCCTCCCCAGTCTTGGAGAAGCCCCATAAGCTGAGCAGATCTCCAGGTGAGAGTCAGCTGGCTCTTTGCCCACCTTCCCAGGGGCAAACCTCTGGTGGGGACATTTTGATGCCCAAATGTGCAGCGCTAGCAAGAACGGGACTATTATCCGGCCTCCCCGCCATCCCAGTTACTAACCACATGACTCGGCCCCTTGATGTCCCCGTGTGAGTTTCGAGCCAGCTCTCCGCGACCGCTAATATGGTATTTCTGCAAACGCTTTCCTACTCGCACATACTGTCATTGTGCTCTTGGCGATTATCTTTTATTTCCAAAGGCAATTAATCTTTTATGTCTTTTTTTTTTTTTTGCATGTGGTCAGTGCCCAGTCTTTGTTGCTGTTTTGAGTCTGTGAATCATTTGGGAGCATGTGTTACACTGGCTTTTATGCTCTAATTTTTTTTTTGCTGAAAACCGAGACAGCAAGGATGACTAATGAGAAATATATAAATATATATATTTAAAGTGTTGTAATTAATTTATAGATGACCCAATTTCATGGTTCTGCAGCTCAGTCACAAAGATTTGTTGGGTGGCAGGCAACAGGGAATGTGATTGGTTCCTGGGGAGATGCCAAGGGACAGACGACATAGCCCCTGTTTAGTTGAGGAAATAAAACATATGTGCAGGTAGATAGAATAAAGGTGACAAGGTCGTCTATGCTAAGTGGAAGTTCAGAAAAGTAATGCTACCAACCTAAATGCTACTGTGGCTGGCCAATCGAGGAGGGCTTCACAGAGGGGGTGGTGCTTAGGCTGAAGAAAAAAGGGTCCAGTGGCAGGAAGGCATTCGGTAATTCCAGCAGGAGGTCCTAAGGGGAATGTCTGTCTTTAGGGTGAAAGCATGGCAAAGGGATGATTCTAGAATTCAAGAATATTAGGGTCTCTTTCCAGCTCTGCTGCTAACGTCCTCTGATGGCTTTGGTCAGTCACACAACTACGTCAGGACCCCTCCCAGGACTGCCAGTACTTGTCACTGCCCTTCGCCTGATCTACTGTTCAGGAAAGGTCAGAGCGTGGCCATTCATCTGTCATCCATCCATCCAAACATCCACCCACTCATCCATCCATCTGTTCATAAATAGATACACCCTTTCAATCATACATCTGTTTAGCCACCCATCTACCCTTCACTCACCCACCGAGGCATACACTGGTCCAGTCATCCATCCACCTATTCATCCAAACATTCATCCAATCATCCATTTATCTGTAAACTCTTCCATTCCCCTATCCATCCATCTGTCTATCCATCTATCTGTCCGTCCATCCATCCATCCATTTATCTACCCATCCATTTATCCATCTCTCTCATAAATCAGCTGTGCATTTGTTTGTTCATTCATTTCTTATCGTCTGAGGGCCTTTTCTGTTACATACAGAAATACAGAGCCACAAAGCATGGTTTCTGCCCTCAAAGCAAGTCAGGGAGGTCAATGATATATACACAAACATCCGTACATGACACAGCTCCAGGGTTCAAGGCTGGGAGGATGTGGCACCACTGACTTGGCTAATACCCCTCCCTACTCCACGCACGGCTCAGATCTCCCCTCTCACCTCAGTGGGGCCCAACCTTCTGTGTTCATCAGGTCCCCCAGGAAGCAAGCAGACGCCAAGATGGAGTTAGCCAGGTGAGAGATGTATTACAACGACAGTGCGAGAAAATGAGGCCGGAGCAGGCAGAGGCCGGGGGAGGTGGCTGACTACAGTGTGGCTCTGAGCCTGGTGGAGGAGAGGGGGCAGGCAGGTGGGCAGGCGGGCCGGGCGGGGGTGTCTGAAACTGCAGTGCCCCTCTGAAGACGCTCAGCAAGGCCATGGGGGCCTCCTGGGCCAGAGCCGACGGTCAGAACAGCCTATCTGTCTCCCAAGCAGGGCCTGTCTTACATCCGGTTGCCCTCCGAGCCCCCGGGTAGAAATCGTCCTGGGGGCTGATGGACTTCAGGACCCCCCATTCTTAGAGCATGTTTGCACAGTGCCATGCCTGCCTCTCCTGTTTAATGCCACAACCCACCCTCTCCTTCCCCTCGTCCCCAGGACCCCCGATGCCCGTCACCCTGGCAATACTTTGTCCCCCCATAGCCTCTATTTTCTTTTAACATGCTATATAAATCATTTATTTATTATGTTGATGATTTATTTTCTGTCCCCTCAACCCTTCCCCCTTCCTCTTGCCGAGTGCAAGCTCCATTAAAGCAGGGATATTTTTCTACTTCGTTCACTGATGTATCCCCAAAGCCAATGGCACTTCATAGTTGGTGTTCAATCAATATTGAGTGAATTTAATTGAATTACCACAGTCGGGCAAGCCCTGTGACGTTCCAGGGGGCGTGGTCTCTAAAGCACCGCCCCCTTTCCTCTGCGGAGCCCTGCGTGGTGGGGCTTCCCAGGACCGAGGCTCTGCACCCGTGGGTGGGTCGTGGGTGAGCCAGCTCCCACGACTTCGGGCTGCCTCCGCCTCACACACACAGACCTGAACTAGTGTGTCCCTCACCCTAAGGACCTCGGAAGAGGAGACTTTTTATGCTGCTGCGATGGGAAGCGGTCCCTTCTCAACTGAATCTTACCATAGAAACAACTTTACCCTGGAAAGTAAGTTTCCCCGGGGACAGCAGGCGAAGAAGGTTCGTGCCTGTGCCCCCCACAGACGGCGTGACTCTGGAAGTGGCACAAGGATGCTGTGTTCTCAGGGGAGGGAGCTGGAGCCGCTTTCTCGCGGCCTGCACCTGCATGCGCTGCACAGTGGGTGATCCCAGCGGTTAAAGGTTTCCTCCCCCCACTTCCCCGGAACCCCACTGTTCCCTTCCTGCTATCGCTTCCGCAGTGATGCTGCTGACCCGCGCGGCCAGGCCCCCCCAGGCCACGCGTCGGTCCCCATGTGCCTCTGGGTCACTCCGCCCGCGTTGCACCTGGCACTGTGCTCGCTGGCTGCCCAAACAGCTGGAAGGGGCTCCGAGCTCCGCTTCCACGCTTGGCTCTCTCTGCGGAAACTCTGGGCTGCTGCTGCATCCCACCAGGCAGGCAGGCTGGCTGCCCGCGGGGCCTCCCGGCCCGGCGCCTTCTGCCCTGGATGGAGGGCTTCCCCGGCCCACCCTTAGCCCGTGGGCCCGCTGCTTCCTCAGCGGCTGCGGTGGGAGTGGGCACCCACACACCCCCTCCTCTAGGCTGCTAAGTCGAGTTTAAAGTTAAGAACCATATGGGGAGCCCATGAGACCAGCCCCTGGAGGTGGTCCCAGGGAACCCGCCACCCCTGGCTTGTGAAAAACGGGGTCCAGGATCACCAAACCAGGATCTTCTAAAGCTTTGGACAGGATTCTGTTTATAAAACCTGGGGATGTTTTCCAACCTACACTAAGACCTTCCAGAAACTGGCCCCCACTTTGTGCCCCTGTCTCCCAGCACTCTGTCCGAGAGCCTCCCCACAGGTCGGGGGTACACATCACACGTGTGGGCACCCCGTCAATAGCTGTCAAGTGCATGCATTCCTCTCAGCCGGGATGGATGCGTTCCACCTCCCGAAATCCCATACTCCTTCACAGTCCAGGGCCAGCTCCAGTGTAAAGATCCCTCTCCCCTAGGAACCATCCCCTGCTCTTTGCCCCGGAAGCAGATGTCCAACGCCCTGGTCTGCCATCCAGCACATGCTTCTTCTCATCCATCAGTTTTTCAGATAATGAATCAATCAATTGATTAATTTTATGGTGACATTGGTTAATGAAATCCAATAAGTGTCAGCTGTCCATGTTAACAGGAAGGCACATATATTTACACTGTGTTCACCTCTCATAGTTAGGTTTCTTTCTGTCACCACATATTTGACCCCCCCCTTATCCCATCTAACTCCCCCCTCCGCCCTTCCCCCGCCTTCTGGGAACCACTGATCTATTATTGCTCATCAGTCATCATGTTGAACTAACGTGTATTCAGCCCTTGTTACCAGAGCAACAAAGTGGAAATTCTTCTAGTTCCTGCCCTCAGAGAAGTCTCCACAACACGACGAGAGTGACGATTAATTTTTTGTCAGCTTGATTGGGCCCCAGTGCCCAGATATGTGCTCAAACATTATTTTGGATGTTTCAATGAGACCTTTTTTTTTCTTCTTTTGATGAGATTTATATTTAAATTGGGGGACTTGGGATAAAGCAGATTGTCCTCCATGATGTGGGTGGGCCTCACCCAATCAGTTGAAGGCCTGAATAGTGCAAAAGACTGCCCTTCCCCGGGCAGAGAGAGTTCTGCCAGCAGACTGGAACTTCAGACTTGAAATGCAACATCACTTTTTCCCTAGGTCTCCTGCCTGAGGGCCCACTCTGTAGATTTTGGACTGCCTGTCTCCATACCTATGTGAGCCAATGCCTTAGAATAAATCTCTATATATCTGTATACATCCTATGGGTTCTCTGGAGAACCCTGACTGATATGGTGAGGGAGCCAGGTCAGGCCACAGAAATGGTGCCATGTGAAAGGTGAGGGAGGAAGTACAAAGTGCCTTCGGAGCATGGTGGGGTCAGGGATGGCTTCACACAGAAGGGACATTGAGCCAAGTCCAGAAGGACAGCTGCCGTCTTGCCTGGGTATGAGCAGCTTCCAAGAGGAGGGTTTCTTTGCTTCCCCAAGGGCTCTGCGTGGAGCCCCGTCATGCTGGGTGCACGTAGCCCTATTTACTAATAATTTACAACTTCTGCGCCCAAGTCGTTTCATCCACGTTGGTTCCTACCTTGCTCGCCATCATTTGAATTTACTAAATGAGTTTTCTCCTTACTGTGGCAAAGAGAGTGAGAAGCGGTTTTGCAAGCTCTCGTGAGCACCCTCAGCAGGAGGTCAAGGAACCCCGAAAGAGCAAGTCATTCTTCTCTCCTTCCCACTCACAGCCCTGAGTCGGGGTCCCTCCTCAAGGCTGCTTTGCCTCTCCCTGACCCACATGGCTCAAGTGAGATCATGACGTCGGGAACCTTTGCTGATCTGGTTCCCGTCTTTTCCAAGATTCACATCTTCAGCCTTTGCTTCAGTTCCTTTAGCACCTCCATCCTTCCAAATAACATCTTAATTCAATCGGATCTGATTCCTGTCGCCCGTAATCAAAGAATCTCATCAGCTTTTCCTTGCGAACAGGGACGTGGGGGTGGGGAGTGGGACGAGGGCAGATGGAGTGGGACGAGGGCAGACGGAGGGGAACCTCACGTGTATTGAATATCCCCCCAGGCCAGGCAGTGTGCCGAGCCTTAGGTTTCATGGATTCGAGCAAGCATGCTCCCCCAACACATGCCTGTTTTAACATTAAAGAAAGGTCAGCATGGCTTTCTCTTGGCTGTCAGTCGCAGAGCGAGGCGTGGATGTTACTACCTGTGTGTGAACATCAGTGCTTGCAACGTCAGCGGTGTAGACAAAAAGTCCCAGGGAGAAGGAAGAGTATTCTTTTGAGAAAAGCCGCTCACTACCAGAGTGAGGATTGTAAGAAATGCTGTGTCTCCCACAGGACAGTATTGTATAATTAAACAGTAAAGACGACTCTTGGGTAGAGATCATTGAGAAGAACGGGGTTCCAAATGAGAAGAGGGTTTAGGAATATTTCAGTCAAGTTAATTCAGTTCTCTTTCCCATTTTTATATAAAAAATAACTGTATAAATAAGTTTAGACAAGTTCTCTTAGTAAGTAGTAAATATTCTAAACCCAGGAATTGGCAACATTTTTCTGTAAAGGGCCAGATAGTAAATATTTTAGGCTGTGTGGGTCGGATGGTCTGGTCTCTGTCTCAATTCTGTCTCAACTAGTCACCTCTGTGGCTGTACCACAAAGCAGCCAAAGGCCATCTGTAAATGAATGGGCTTAAGACAGTGTATATCTTCCTGTACATGCATAAAGATCCTATAATATCTATGGATTGAAAATTTGGATTTTCATAGAATGTGCCACAAAATTTTATTGTATTGTTTTTTGGGAAACTATTGATAGATATACAAGCCATCGCTAGCTCATGGGCCATATAAAAATAGATGGCCGGTTAATAGTTTGCTAATCCCTGTTGATAAGTGGTGAGAAAGCGTTCTGTTATGGTCTAATTGATAACGTGTTTTTTTCCCCCCTTAGTTCACTAATGGTTCAATAATGCTGTACCTTAGAGTTGATGAAATACACTTCACAGAAATCCTGTGAAGTAGAGGACAGTCCCAGATGGTGACAACAAGACAGAGAAAGAGGTTTCGTTGCTTCAAGATCAAGCAGCTGAGGTTCAACCATCATCGGTCTGGATGACTAGATTAAAACAGAGATGCCTCTTTAAAGATGGCTGGTTGACATTATAACTGATACCATGTCTCCAGGTACAACCCGGAACGGGCCTCGTGACTATAATCGCCTTTCAGTCGAATCCACGTCACTTATCCAGAGACCGTAGGACCGTGCCTGGATTCTGGGTGGCTACAGCACGACTAGCCAGGTGGATCACTGCCCCGCCAGGAGCTGTGACTGACACATATTCTGGAGGGCTGGAATGTCGATGAGATTCATCGGGCTCACTCTCCTATCCACGGCTTAATATTAAGAAATGTTTTTTTTTTTCCCCTAAAATTAGGGCACTCTAATAAGAAACATTTTTATTCAGAGAGAAAAATGCAGATAGAAAGAATGGAATTAAGCATAAGCTACAATGCGTGCCGCTGGCCTGGGTCGCCTCCCCGGTCTGTTCATACACTCGCTGTTTCTGAACCGCAGGCGGGGATTTGACTGCCCACCCAGGTCCCCCCGCGGCCTTGGAGGAGCAGACGTGTGGAGCAAACGAGCCCCGTCGTCAGTGGAGCGGGGGGCTGGCACGGCCTGGCCCACAGAAAGAAAGAACAAGTATTCCGCTTCGTTTTTCCGGGCGCGGTGCTGTGGACCGGCCTCCTGGACCAGCCTGCATGCGGGCTTCCAAAGTCAACAGGCTGCAGAAATCCATCTGGCCCGTGCAATCTTGCTTGGTCTCCTTCACGTTCATCAGAGCCTCTCTCTCTCTCTCTCTCTCTCTCTCTCTCTGCGGCGTTCACACTTCCCTCCACCCCGCACTGCTCGGCGGGCACAAGACGGGCCTGGGGGCGTGTGGGTCAGTGCACGGCCGCAAGCACCACACCAGGCTCGTGCAAGGCGGCCCGACGCGAGTGGCGAGAAGGACAGAAGTGACGCCTCTGGCTGGGCATCGCTGTAAACGTGCCGGTGTCTGTGGCTGCCCGAGCCGGGACCCCGCCTTCTCCCCTTCCCCGCAGTGTCGACCCCCAGCTTCTAATTATTCTAATTACCCGTCGGGTCTTGCTCCATTATACGAGTACCCTCCATTTATCGGGTAACTGCTGTGTGCCAGGCGTGGTCCTACCAGCCCTGAAAGTCATCTCCCTGTTTCACAAATGAGGAACCTGAGGGCCAGAGAGGTAATTCACACGTCCAAGTGACAACGTGGCTCAGTGCCCTGGCTGGGGTTCGAACTCGGTCCCGTCTTCTCTGGAAGCTGCTGCTGGCGTCACTTGACAGAAGGGGAGAGATTGAGGGGCCAATCAGAGCCAGCGTGGTGAGCAAGAAACGTGGCTTCCATCCTGTGCCCGGGGTCCTTGCTCATGTCCGTGGTATCATCGCTGGCCTGGAGGCTGGCGGCTGTCTGTACCCCCACGTGGCACACGGACGGACGCAGGGACTGGTAAATCTCTCGTCTCTTGCACTCGAGTTTGAGTGCATTGAAGAAGGGGGCAAGCCGGTGTATTTTTGCAACTGCCCCGCCCCAAACACCAGGTATTTCAGGTCTCCAGGTGAGAGCATGCCTCAGTTTACCATCACTGCGGAGCGGCTGTGATGTCATCCCACCCCGTGATCCTTGAAGGCCGCTCGATGTCCATGTGCATCTGTGCGTGCGAAGCAGGTGGACGCTTAGGAGGGGAGAGCATTTTTCTCATATAATCAGAATGTCGGTTTTTTGTTTTTTTTTTTAAGTTCTCTCTTTTTAATTTTCGTATTTTTATTTTTTTAAATGACACTTGGCACTCAATATTAAATGCGATTCAGGTGATTCGGAATGCAGTTTTGAACTTACAGGTTCTCTTGAAGGGGTTCCAACGCTTGGGGTTGTGTTTTGCCATAAACACAGCAGAGGTGGTTGAGAGCCAGCCACGCGTTTCCAATCTGGCAGGCGATTGGAAACACCCTCGCGGCGAGAGCAACGCACAGTGCCGTATTTATGGGACAGCGAGACGCACCGTGGTTAAATACTGCTGCGCAGGACCAGTCGCCAGAGCCCTGTGCTGTGGCGGGAGAGGAGGCAGAACCAGCAGGTCCAGAACCGTCCATCCTGCTCTTTAGCAGCAGGAAACCGTAGAGGTGGGGGCCGTGGCTGTGTGAGGGAACGCCCCCATTTTGCCTTGCCAGCGTGACCCGAAAACGAGTTAAGCGTTTCCAGCCAAGCTGTACGTTGTTGCTCTTGCATCCATCCGTGCTACTGATGAGCCCCAGTCGTGAGCTTTCTGACTGAAACGGCTCTGGATGGTCCTTAAAAGAATTTCAGAACTTCACAGATACTTTAAAATGTCACATTTCATAATAACTCCCTGAGTAGTTTTTAAGCAACTGTTCAAGTTGGGAGACGACCAAGCAAAGATTTTCAAAACGATGGCCCCAGCTGTTGGCAGATCCAAAGACGCTCGCAGATTAACTGTGGATTGACATCTGAGAGGCATCGAGAGTAACCCCGGACCGCCTTCTGCGTGCCCCGCACTCTCCTGAGCATCGTGGGCCGAGACCTGAGGGACTGACACCCCTCGGAGGGAGGATGGAAGGAAAGTCACCAGCAGTGCGGGCAGGATGTGCCAAACGCCAAACGAGAGGACCAAATTAGCGCAGGGTTTCAGAAGAATGAGGACTAGCCTGGACGTCTGCCTGGAAGAGGTGGGGTTTTATCGGGGCCCTGGTGTGGGGGTGGGGGGAGGTCAGGATGAGAGTGGAGTGGGAGATGGTGAGCGCTTATGAGGGGTTCGGTAAGCAGACGGACATGCTTGGTGCCAAGCATGTGACCTAAGGGACAGCAGGATGGGGATGGTCGTGGAGGTTGGGCCCAGGTGGTGCGGGATTTAAAGCCAGGTGACAGGATTTGGGCTTTTATTCTGGGTGTGGTTGGGGGGTAGAGCCCCCGGAGCCCACCCCACTTCTGCCTCTCCCTGGCTACTCCATCTTGGCACCGCTATCTACCCAGTCGCTGAGGCCCCAAGCCAGGGAGTTGCCTCGATTCTGCTTTTTCAGTCCTCCCCCCACCCCCGTCCACGCCCTACAGCCCATCAAAAGTCCTGTCATCTCTCTGTTCAAAACATACTCCAAATCCGACCACTTTTCATCCCCTCTCCAACTCCCATGCCGGTCCCAGGCGCCATTGTTTCCGGCTGGGTGAGAACGGTGGCTTTTTCACTGGTCCCCATTTCCGTCTCCCCAGGGCAGCGAAGTGATCCTTTCAGCCGTAAATGAGACTGGGGAGCATCTCTGCTTTTCCGCTGTCATGGTTCCAGTGGTCTCTATGGCTCCGCCCCCAGTGGTCCCCATGGCTCCGCCCACAGTGATCCTCATGGCTCCGCCCCCAGTGGGCCCCATGGCCCCGCCCCCAGTGGGCCCCATGGCTCCGCCCCCAGCCTGCAGAGTCCTGCGGGACTGGCCCAGCCAGCCACCGTTCTCCATCCTCATCCAGCCACAGAACCCCAGGTCCCCTCGGACCTACCTCAGGACCTTTGCATGTCCCGTGGCCTCTGCCCAGACCACGTGGTGCGATTCAGGTCTGTCCAGGTACCCTGCCCTCTGTGAGCCTTTCCCGACCACGTCACCGGAACTGCCCTTCCTCCGACCCTTAGTCCTGTATGTTTGCTTCACCATCGTTGTCCCGATGGGCAGGTGTCCCATGTATTCCTCTGTGCGAGTGTTTATCCTGTCTCGCCCCCTGGAGCGCAGCTCTGTGAGGCGGGGCACCGTCTTGCCTATTTGTTGTCGGAGACCCAGATCCTAGAGGCGGGCTGGCCAGGGAGGCGGGGCGGCCTCCCCATCCGGGAAAGTGCTCAAAATAAAACACATCAGACTACGAAGGAAACCAAATATACTGTAATATAATTGAAACGGTTGTCAACATACTAAAAAGGCAGTATAACAATGTTTATGCTCCTTTTAATACATGAAATAATGAAACTTAATGTGGGTATAATAACTACTGTAATAAGTACATTTGAGGGTGATGATGAGGGTAAGTGTTCTTTTGCAACGTCTGCAACAATTACGATACGATCTGAAAATACCGGGGATTTTTACTGGTGACAAGGTCATGGGTACCAGTAATCTTGCTATGGTTCCGGGCCTGTGGTTATCACTTACGGAAACACTGAATTTGAGGTAAGATTAAAGGGGTCATTTTTTTCCAGGTGCATTCCCAGACTTCCTGAATTCACAGACCAGGGTGGAGACACTCTGTAGTAGGTGCTCAATAATAATTTGACGGAGAAACACATGACTGGGGGGACAGAGGTTTTAGAACAGACGCGGCATGATGGCTGAGTATAGTGCACATCGAAAGAGTCCTCTCCTGCTTTGCAAAGGTAGGCTCTGTGCCAGGTGCCAGCAGGGATGAGACGGGAAAGACCCCGCCTTGCCGTGCGGAGGCCCAGTACCGCTGGGTGAAACAGTCATGTATAAGCAGGTGACCTCAATGCATCATGGCAAATCCGATGGCTGAACCGAGATGCTGGAGATAAATTACACTGGTCCCACAAAGGAGGCGCTGGAAGTGTGTGCTAGCCCCAGGGAACAGCATGAGCGGAGCTCTGAGTTTCAGAGCGGGGAGGGGAGAGCCAAGAGCAGGAGGGGAGGTAGTGGGAGATGCCTTCCTTCCTCCCACCGATGTTTATCGGACGCCTCCTCAGTTTCAGGCCTTGTTCCGAGGACTGGGAGTTTCTGTGTCCCAGGAGCTTGCACTTCAGTCAGATAACAGACACCAGACAAGCGTGTGCCGTGGTGTCCAGCAGTGATGAGTCCTGAGTTACGTGGAACAGGAGGTGAGGCTGAGGTGTCCCCTAGGGCCGTGGTGTGTGGGGCACTCTGCAGGCTACGCTCAGAAGCCTCGGGGAGGTGACAGGAGCTGCCGGTGATGTCGGGAGGTGTGGTTATGACTGAACTATGTCTCCCCAAAGTGCCTATGATGAAGCTGCGATTCTCACTATGACTGTGTTCGAGACAGGACCTTTAAAAAGGTAATTCAGGTTAAAAGAACTCGTGGGGGGGGGGGTGGGATTGCCCATAGGATTGGTGTTCCTATAAGAAGAAGAGGAGACCCCAGGGATGTGCTCACGTGGAGGACACAGGGGAACGGCGCCATCTTGCAAGCCGAGAGAGAGGCCGCAGGAGAAAGCACACCTGTGGACGCCTTGATCTTGGACAGCCAGCCTCCAGGAGCTGTGAGAGGACAAATTTCTGTTGCTTAAGCCCCCGCCCCTGCCCACCCTGCTGTGGTACTTGGTACGGTGGCCCAGGCTGGCCGGCCCATGTGTCACTGTTAGTGAGACCATGTTGGCCTGGAGAGAGGGGAAGCAAGAGTAAGGAGCACAGGTGCATGGTGGGAGGTCGTGGGAGAGTCTGGACGGGGGACGGGGTACAGGGGTGTGGAGAGAGGGAGCTGTGGGGGAGGGGCAGTGGGCAGGGCTGGGGAACGGGACAGCAGGGGGGTGAGGAGGTGGCTGGCAGGTGCGGTTTCAGAGGGGATGACACCTCGCAGGTGACACAGGGCCTCCTTGGGTCACTGAGGTGTCCCACCACGAGGCTCCCTTCCATCCCCTGCCATGCGGACCAGGAAGTGGGGGAAGGGCGCCCATTGTCCCGAGACTTCCTCTCTCTGGCTGGGGGTGGGGGGTCACGGGGGCCCATTGTTCCCACACAAAGGGGCAGTGACAACGTCGGTTGTTTGCAGCTTCTGGTGCCAGTCAGTGGGAGAGGCTGCCTCCTCGCCCCACGCCCGCCGCGTGGGGCCCCAGATGCTGGGGGGCCTCGGCGCTCCAATGGCAGCAGGGGACAGGCGGGGGGCTTGTACCTGCATCACAAAAGAGGCATTGATGGGCCCTGGGCAGCGGCGGAGGGGGTCAGGGGCCCCGCCGGAGAGCCCTGGGCTGGCACAGGCTGCTCCCGGGGCCATGAGCGGCACCCCCCGCTTCTCTGTCCTTCAGTCTTTCCCTCCTTTCTTTCCCGGCCTTCCCTCCTTCACGTCTTCCTCCCTCCCTCCTCCCCACACCCTTTACCTTCTCCCACTTCCCTTCCGCTCCTGTAATGTGCAACTTTCCAGCCTGTACAGCAGACATCGGCTGCTCCCCACCCTCCCTTCCGCCCCGGGGCCCCGAGCCCTCACGTTCTCCTCTCCGGAGTACCCCTACTCTAGCGCCCCGCACCCCTTGCCTTCAGATCAGCCCTGGCCTCGTCTGCTTCCCGCCTCCGCTCCCCTCCCCTCCCCTCATCAAAACTCCCCTGTCCTGCGTCCCAGCGCCTCACGGCCCTGCTGGGTGGGTAGATAGATGGCTTGGCGCTTGGGCCAGAGACCTGTTCACC
>PVKZ01006985.1:0-27871 GCA_004027375.1 Macroglossus sobrinus | reverse complement strand
CACACACACACACACACACACACACACACACACACACACACACACAAAATTAAGACACAGAGAGGTTAAGTTACTTGTCCATAGTCGCACTGCAAGTTAGTTGCGAGCCTGACAGAAATCTTAGAGTTAATCTCCACCCTGAAGTCCCTGCCACTTCATTTATTATACAGAAAACTTGATACTTTAGTGTATATCTGAGGCATAATTGTCCCCTTCTCACCTCAGTAGTGAGTAAATTAGCTTTCTTTCTCTTGTTCTTCTGTCCTTCTTCTGGTTCTTTTTGGCCGTCAGCTCTAGAGAAAGGTTGAGCCACTCTGTTAGCCATATTTCTGTCCCACCAGGGTATTGCCATTTCAGTATATTCATTGGAGACACTAAAATATGGGAGTTGAGAGCTATTAGAGTTTAATTCTTAGTTCTGCCACTTATTAGCACTGTGATCTTAAGTGATTTATTTTATTTACTTATTCATTTTTATTTTTAAAATTTATTTATTAAATTAGTTTCAAGTATACAGTACATTGGTTAGACATCTATATAGTTCAGAAAACAATACCCCCAATTGCTCCCTCCCTCCCGTGGCCTAGCCATTATAATAATGCTAACTACATTTTCTCTGCCGTGTTCTCCATTCCTGTGACCAACTATCAACTACTAATTTAAACTTTTTTAACTCTTCACCCCATTTTCCCAGCCCCCAACCACCTCTCCTCTGTCACCAAATTGTCTACTATATTTGTGAGTATGTTTTTGATTAGTTTGTTCTTTCTGTTTTTTAGATTCCACATATAAGTGAAATCATATGGTATTTATCTTTCTCTGGCTTATTTCACTCAGTATAATAACCTCTAGGTCCATCCATGTCATTGCAAATGATAGAATTTCATTTTTTATGGCTGAGTAATATTCCAATGTATATATGAACCATGATTTCTTTATCCAATCATCAGTTGATGGGCATTTAGGTTGTTTCCATATCTTGGTTATTGTAAACTGTGCTGCCATGAATATTGGAGTGCATAGATCTTTACAAATTATTTTTTTGGTTTTCTTTGGTTAAATACCCAGAAGTGCAATTGTTGGGTTAAAAGATTTATCCATTTTTAATTTTTTGAGAAACTTTCATACTGTTTTCCACAGTAGCTGTACCAATTTGCAATCCCACCAACAATGCATGAGGGTTCCCTTTTCTCTGCATCCTTCCCAACATTTGTTATTTTTTGATTTATTGATGATAGCCATTCTGACAGATGTGAGGTGATATCTCATTGTGGTTTTTATTTGAATTTTTCTGATGGTTAGTGACCTTGAGCATCTTCTTATGTCTAATGATCATCTGTATTTCCTCTTTGGAGAAGTATCTGTTCAGGTCTTCTGCCAATTTTTTAATTGGATTGTTTGTGTTTTTTGTTGTTGACTTGTATACATTCTTTATATATTTGGATATCAACCCCTTATCAGATGTATCGTTACTAAATATCTTCTCTCAAACAGTTAGTTGTCTTTTTGTTTTGTTAATAGTTTCCTTTGCCGTACAAAACTTTTTAGTTTGATGTAATCCCATTTGTTTACTTTTTTCTTTTGTTTCCCTTGCCTAAGGAGATATATGTGAAAAGAAATTCCTGTTAGTAATATCAGAGAGTTTGTTGCCTATGTTTTCTTCTAGAAGTTTTATGGTTTTGGGTCTTACATTTAAGTCTTTAATCTATTTTGAGGCTATTCTGTATACGGTGCAAGAATGTGGTCCAGCTTGGACATGTATCTGTCCAACTTTCCCAACGCCATTTATTGAAGAGACTGTCTTTACCCCATTGTATATTCTTACCTCCTTTGTCATATATTAAGTGAGCATATAGGCATGGATTTATTTCTAGGCTTTCTATTCTGTTCCATTGATCAATATATCTGTTTTTATGCCAGTATCATGCTGTTTTGACTACCGTGCCCTTGTCATATAGTTTGATTCAGGTAGTGTGATACCTCCAACTTTGTTCTTCTTTCTCAAGATTGTCATGGTTATTGGGGATTTTTTATGGCTCCACATAAATTTTAGAATTATTTGTACTAGCTCTCTAAAAAATGCAATTGGTATTTTGATAGAGATTGCATTAAATCTATAGATTGCTTTGTGTAGTATGGTCATTTTAAAAATGTTGACTATTCCTACCCATGAGCATGGCATATGCTTTTATTTATTTGTATCTTCTTTAATTTCTTTTTCCAACGATTTATAATTTTCTGAAAATAGGTCTTTTACCTTCTTGCTTAATTTGATTCCCAGGTATTTTATAGTTTTCGACACAATTGTAAATGGGATTGTTTTCTTAATTTCTCTTTCTAAAAGTTCATCATTGGTGTATAAAAATGCCACTGACTTCTGAATATTTATTTTGTAAACTGCTACTTTACTGAATTCATTGATCAGTTCTAGCAGTTTTTTTTTTTTTTTTGGTGAAATCTGTAGGGTCCTCCACATACAGTATCATGTCATCAACGAATGATGAGTTTTACTTTTCCTTACCAATTTGGATTTCTTTTATTTCTCTTTTTTGTCTTATTGCTGTGGCTAAAACTTCCAATACAATGTTGAAGAGGAGTGGTGAAAGTGAGCATCTTTGTCTTGTTCTTGATCTTAAGGAAAATGCTTTTAAACGTCCCCCATTGAGTATGATGTTAGTTTTAGGTTTGTCATATATGGCCTTTATTATGTTGAGGTATGTTCCCTCTATTTCCATTTTGATGAGAGTTTTTACCATAAATGAATGTTGGATTTTATCGAGTGCTTTTTCTGCATCTATCTATATGATCATATGTTTTTTTTTATCTTTCAATTTGTTAATGTGGTGTATCACATTAATTGATTTGCAGATATTGTACTAACCTTGCATCTCAGGAATAAATACAACTTGATTATGGTATATGATATTTTTAATGTATTGCTGAATTCAGTTTGCTAATATTTTTTGAGGATTTTTGCATCAATGTTCATAAGAGATATTGGCTCACAGTTTTCTTTTCTTTTCTTTTTTTTTTTGTAAGGCCTTTGTCTGGTTTTGGAATCAAGGTAATTTTGTCCCCATAAAAGGAGTTAGGGAGTCTTCCCTCTTCTTGAATTTTTATGAATAGTTTGAGAAGAATAGGTGATAATTCTTTGAATATTTGGTAAAATTCACCTATGAAGCCATCTGGTGCAGGACTTTTGTTTTTTGAGAGGTTCTTGATTACTGATTCTATTTCATAAGTGGTAATCAGTCGATTTAGATTTTCTGTTTCATCTGGACTCAATCTTTAAAGATTGTATATTTTTAGGAATCTGTCCATTTCTTCAAGATTGTTCAATTTGTTGAGTAATTGCTTGTAGTGTTTTCTTATAATCCTTTGTATTTCTGTGGAGTCTGTAGTTATTTATCCTCTTTAATTTATGATTTTATCTAGTTGAGTTCTCTCTATTTTTTTCCTGATGAGTCTGGTTAAGGGTCTGTCAATTTTGTCTGTCCTTTCAAAGAACCAGCTCTTGCTTTCATTAATCTTGTGTGTTGGTATTCTAGACATTATTTCATTTATTTACACTCTGGTATTTATTATTTTCTTTCTTCTATTCTCTTTGGTATTTGTTTGCTATTCTTTTTATAATTCTTTTAAGTGTATGGTTACATTGTTCATTTGAGCTTTTTCTTGTTTCTTGAGATAGGCCTGTATTGCTATGATTTTCTTGTTAAAACTACTTTACTTTGTCCCATAGTCTTTGAGTTGTTCTTTTTTAATTTTCATTTGTCTCTAGGTATCTTTTGATTTTTTTCTTTGATCTCATTGATAGCCTACCTATTCATTGTTTAGTAGCATGTTATTTGGCCTCTGTGTATTTGTGTATGTTCTAGTTTTTTTTCTTGTAGGGAAAAGCTTAAGGTGTTCCTCACCAACAAGCCAATATTATAAGAAATGTTAAAGAAACTTTTGTAAAAAAAAAAAAAGGAAAAAGGAAAAAAAGTTAAGAAAAGAAAAGAAGGAATAAAGAAAAAATACATATAATAAAATGGCAGTAACTATGTACCCCTATCAGTAATCACTTTAAATGTAAATGAATTAAATGTTCCAATCAAAGACACAGAGTAGCTGAATAAAAAAAAAAAAAACAAGACCATACATACGCTGTCTACAAGAGACCCACTTCAGATCAAATGACATTCACAGACTGAAAGTAAAGAGATGAAAAAATATATATTTCACACAAAAAGAAATGAAAAAAAAAAGCCAGGGTAGAGATACTTATATCAGACAAAATAGACTTTAAAACAAAGTCTATAATAAGGGACATAATGATAAAGGGATCAATAAATCAAGAGGACATAACCCTAGTCAACATATACAATCCCAACATAGGAGCACCTACATACATAAAGCAATTATTGACTGACATAAAAGGAGAGATCGATAGTAATATACTCATAGTAGAAAACTGTAACACTCCATCGACACCAATGGACAGATCTTCCAGACAAGAAATTCAACAAGAAAACAATTAGCCAAAAACACACACTAGATTAGATGGATTTAATAGATATTTTCAGAGTATTTTACCCAAAAGTAGCAAAATATATATTCTTCTCATGTGCACATGCAACATTTTTCAGGATAGACCACATGTTAGGACAAAAATCAAGTCTTAATAAATTTAAGAAGATTGAAATCCTATCAACCGTCTTCTCTGATCACAATGGTATGAAACTAAAATCAACTACAAGAAAAAAATTGGGAAATCCCTTTTTTCTTACAAAAAAAAAGCCCTTTTCTTTTTAATATTAACCTGGCGGTAGTAAATTTCTTTAGCTTTTTCCTGACTGGAAAGCACTTTATTTCATCTTCTATTTTAATTGATAACCTTTGAGGGTAGAGTAGTCTTGGTTGTAGGTTCTTGCTTTACATTACTTTGACTATTTTGTTCCAATCCCTTCTTGCCTGCAAAGTTTCTGCTGAGAAATCATCTGACAGTCTTAGGGGAGTACTTTGTAAGTAACCAACTGCCTTTCTTTTGCTGCTTTTAGGATTCTCTATTTGGCATTTTAATGATAATGTGTCTTGGTGTTGTCCTCTTTGGGTTCATCTTGTTTGGTTCTCTCTACACTTCCTGGCTTTGTATGTCTATTTCCTTCATCATATTAGTGAGGTTTTCTGTCATTATTTCTTCAAAAAATTCTCAATTTTTTGCCCTCTTCTCCTTCTGATACACCTATGATGTGAATGTTATTACACTTGATAGTATCACAGATGTCCCTTAAACTATCCTCATTTTGTAATTCATTCTTTTTTTTTGCCATTCTAATTGGATGTTTTCTGTTACCTTGTTTTTCAAATTACTGGTTCAATATTCTGCTTCATCTAATCTACTGCTGATTCCTTCTAGTGTATTTTTCATTCAGTCTGGTTCTTTTTGTTTGTTTCTATTTCCTTTTTTATGCTTACAATCTCTTTGCTGAAATTTTCACTAAGATCATTTATTCTTCCCCTAAGTTCACTGAGCATCTTTATAACTAATGTGTTGAACTATGTTTCTTGTAGGTTGCCTACCTCTATTTCTTTTCATTTTTTTTTCTGGAGTTTTCTCTTGTTCCTTCATTTGGGACATGTTTCTTTGTTTTCATATTTGGTGCCTCTCTGTGTTTCTATGTAGTAGGTGTCCTGTGTGGCTGTAGCACAGTCTCTCTGATCACCTATTCTTAGTGCTCCAGAAATGTCATTTTTCTGGATTATGTATGCTCTCCTATTGTAGTTGAGCCTTGATTGCTGTTTGGCACATCAATGAGTGGAAATGGCTTTCTGGCTGACTGGCCGTGAGGATTGTCTATGCTCCCATGGTATGAGCTGCTATGTGAGTGTTGATTTCACAGAGTGAGATTTGCCCCAGTGGGATCATTTGCCTGTTGAGACTACTCTCTGTGTGTGCCACTTGTGATGAGGTTAATCACGTGGTATGCTATTGTGGTCTGAAGCCAGCTTCCAAGTGTGCTGGTTCTAGGGTCCCTTGGAAGGGGCTCTCCTACAGATCAAGATCAGCCACTGTCTGTGACTAGCCTTTGGCTACTTGGTACGAGCTTCAAAGTTTTCTGCAGTCAGTCACTGCCTGTGCTGAACCTTGAGGCATGAAGGAGAGGCCATTCATTGATCTGAGGTGAGCTGCCACCAGTACCTGCACTGTAACAGCTCAGCAAAAGATCCACAGCACTGCAAGGCCTAAGTCTCAGCAAATAAAAGAGGCTCAAGTGGTATGAGTTGGGTGAGGTGGGGTTTCAGGAATCATCAGGGTGGGCCAAATGGTGTTCCCCAGTTTAGAGAAGAGTCAGATTTGGTGCCAGTGCTAATCCTATGACCCCTTGCAAAATCTAAAATCATTCTGATGTCAGCCACTCTGCTCACTGTGGGCACATAGACCCCCAAGATTTGTTCAAGAAATACTGCAACTAGGGTTTGGGCCAGTTTCCCAACACCAAAATGTCTCGCATGGTGCGCAAGCCTAGGCATGTTGATTGCTGCTGAAGAAGACTCTCACCAAGAGTGTGAGGTGGAGATAGTGTCCAGGCATAAAAATACCTCAGTCAATGCATGAGTTGGGTTGCACAGAGTCTCAATGAGTCACCAGGGTAAAACAAGAGTTCATTAGGCCAATGCAGGTTCATATTTGTCCATATGTGAAAAGGCTCAACACAAGCAAGATGGCACCCACCTGTAAGCTGCACAAGAGTGGGACTCAACCAATGGATATTGGTTGCTGTCCTTCTAGCCTTTACCTGAAATCACAACTCAGTCTTCCCCTGTATGTTTCCGGTGACTCTTGAGTTTCTGTTCCTCTGCCGGAGCCCAGAGTGAGTGCCTGAGAGAGAGTGAGTCTGTGCATGGAGCCTTTAAGGACACATCTGAGCTTCCCGCAGCCTTCTGTATCACCCAGAAGGTTGAGTCATCCCTGAACAAAAGTCATCCCTGATGACTTTCATATCCAGATTTTGTTGAGACTGCTGTTCCCAGCACTGGACCCCTGGACTGGGGAACACCAATGTGGGGCTGGCTTCCCTTCATCCTCTGGGGGGATCTCTGAAACTGAGATATCCCTCCTAATGTTCAACTGTAACAGGTGTGGGGCCAAACCATTTCACAACTCTGCCCCTCCTACCAGTCTTAATGTGGCTTCTTCTTTATATGAGTTCTGTATAGCAAGGCATTACATCTCAATACATTTCAAAGTATTCAAATCATACAAAGTATCTTCTCTGATCACAATAAAATTAAATTAGAAATCAGTAGCAGAAAAAAATCCAGAAAAATCACTGTATATTTAAAAACTAAATAACACAGACCTTATTAACCCATGGTCCAAGAATATATTAAAAAAGAAAATTTTCAATGGAATGAAAATGAAAACGCAACATATAAAAATTTGTGGGTTATGCTCAATGCCCATATTAGAAAAAAAGAAAAGTCTCAAATCAATGACCTCAACTTCTACCTTAAGAAACTAACAAATATTTTTTTAAAAATTAAAAATAAAAATAATAAAGCTAATAACATCACAAATCAATGAAATACAAAACTATAACAATAAAGAACATTGATGGAACCAAAATCTGGTTTCTGGAGATTATAAGAAAATGAAGGTGATAAACCTATAGTTAGACTAATCAGAAATAAAGAAATAAGACCCAATAAAATTAAATATTAAAAAAATAAAGAAATAAAATAAAAATACCAATATAAGGAAGAGAGATCATATAACCACAGATCCTTTAGATATTAAAAGGAAAGGCCTTAGTTATCTATTACTGCATAGTAATTACCATAAAATTTGGTGGTTCAAACCAGCAAACATTTATTATCTCACAGTTTCTATGAGTTAGGAATTAAATTTCTTCAAAGATCTTTAATTTCTCATGAACTCTCTCCTCAGTGTTCTTCCAGGTTCTTCTCACTGCTCAGTTTCAAAGACACTCTTATTTCTTTTAGGGTTTTGCTATTGCAATGCTCCATTCTCAGTATAAAAATTTGCAGTAATTTCCATTGCCGTGTACCAGATTGCCCTAAAACTAAATGCTAGAGTCACCTAGAGGCTAAGATGTATAACTCACATGGCTGTTGGCAGGAGGCCACAGTTCTTTATCACAAAGGCTTTTCTATGGGGTAACTTGAGTGTCACTGGAACATGACAGTTGGCTTCCACTCATCAAGCAATACAAGACATAGATCAAGGAAAATGTCACAATGCCTTTTATATTCTAATCTTGGGTATCATGCTACTTTAATTCTGCCACATTTTATTTGTTAGAAGCAAGTCATTCAATAGAGCTCACACATAGGAAAAAGAATTAGTCATCTTCTTTTGAAGTGAGGCATATTGAAGTATTTGTAAACATAATTTAAAACACCACATTTAATAGAGAAGTGTTATTAACAATTATATTCAATACATTTGAGTTTAGATTAAATGGACAAATGATTTGGAAGCCAGAACTACCAATGATCACTCAAGAAGTAATAGATACCAGAATAATTTTATATCTATTTAAAAATTGAATTTGTAATTAAAAATTTTTTTACCAAAATACAAAAACTCTAGACTCAGATTCTTCCACTGGTGAATTCTGCCAAACATTTAAGGAAAAATAAGATTAAATCTACACAGCTCCTCTGAAAAATTAAAAAGGAGGAAATATTTCTTAACTCTTACAATGAGATAAGAAATATGCTGATAACAAAACAATGCAAATATATTTTAAATAATATTGCCAAACAATATCCTTCAAGAACATAGATACAAAACTCCCTAACAAAATTTTATAAATTTAATTCAACAATACATAAAAAGATAATATATAATGAACAAATAGGAATTATTCCCAGAGTATAAATGGATTTAATACCTAGATTTAACAAATCAAATTTAAAAAATTAAAACCATATAATAATCTCAATAGTCGCAAAAAAGAAAACTGAAAATTTCAACTATTCCCAATAAAAACTTTCAGTAAACTAGGAATAGAAGGAAACTGTCTCAAATGATTTATGAAGATCTTTGAAAAATCTGCAGCTAATATAATACTTATGGTAAAGAGCTGACTTTTCCTTTTAGATTATAAAAAAAGATTAAGATATCTACTCTCACAACTTCAACTTCTATTTAACATTAGACTGGAGGTTCTAGCCAGTGCAATAAGGGAGTGGGGGGTGGGAGAGAGAGAGAAAGGGAGAAAGAGATAGAGAGAGAGAGAGACAGAGAGAGAGAGAGAGAGAGAGAGAGAGAGAGAGAGAGAGAGAGAGAGAGAGAGAAGAAAGGCATGAAGATTGGAAAATACTTAAAATTGTCCTTATTAATAGGTGATATAATTATGTAGAAAATTCCACATTAACTTTATTTAAAAAGTACTAAAATAAGTAGGATTAGCAAATTGGTAGGATACAACATTCTTTAGTCAGCTTGGACTGCCATAACAAGATACCATAGACTGGCAGGTGTGTGGGAGGGCTTAAAAAACAGAGACTTATTGTCTCACATATCTAGAGGCTGGATGTTTGAGATCAGGGTGCCAATCTGGTCAGGTTCTAGTGAGAGCTCTCTTCCTGATTTGCTTTCTCTCTGTGTCCTAACATGGGGAAGAGAAAGCGATCTTTCTCTTCCTCTTCTTATAAGGCCACTACAGTTGACCCATGACAACACAGGTTTGAACTGAATAGGTCCACTTATATGTGTATTTCCTACAATAAACAGTTAGCCCTTTCATATCCATGGGTTTTGTATTCACAAATTTAACCAGCCACAGATTAAAAATATTATTTTCTTATTCCCAACTGAAGTTTCCCAACAATGGATTCTCAATCTCAGATCAAAGATATTGTTTTCAATCTAATGATAGTTGAATTAATGAATGTGGAGGGCCCACTGTGGAGTCAAAAGTTATCTGTGGATTTTCAACTGTTTAGGGGTTCTGTGCTCCTACCCCTGCACTTTCTACATTGTTCAAAGGCAAACTGCAATTCCATGATAAGGACCTCATCCTCATAAACTAACCTAACTATAATTATCTCTCAAAAGCTTCATCACCAAATATTATTATATCGGAGGTCAGAGAATAAACATAAGAATGGGGTGGGGGTTACAAACATTCAGCTCATGACAGAGATCTATATACAAAGAATAATTAATTATATGTGTGTAAATCACAAATCTGAAATAAACAATTGGAAACCAAAATCACAAAATTACACTATTTGTTTGTTTGTTTATTTTTAATTAATTATTTTTATGGTGACATTGGTTAATGAAATCCAGTAAGTTTCACTACTTATTAACATTAAAGCATGTATATATTTACCTTGTGTGTTCGCCTTTCATAGTTAGATTTACTTCTGTCACCACATATTTGACACCTTTTGCCCCATCTACCTTTCTCTTCTCCCATCAGACCACTACCTTCTGGTAACCACTAGTCTTTTTCCCATGTCCATGAGTGTGCGTTTGTTCTGTTCATTTGTTCCTTTTACATTTGTATCCCATATGTAAGTGATATCATGAGATCTGCAACTTTTTCTGACTGGCTTACTTCACTTAGCATGATTATCTTGAGGTCCATCTATGTTGTGGCAAATGGCAGTATTTCATCTCTTCTTATGGCTGAGTAATATTCCATTGTATATAGCTACCACAGCTTCTTTAGCCAATCATCTGTCATAAGACACTTCAGTTGCTTCCATGTCCTGGTCACTGTTATAATGAACATCAGTGTGCAAATATCTTTTTGGATATGGGTTTTCAAGCCCATGTCCCAAGAGGGATTGCTGGATGATATGGTAAATCAGTTCTTAGTTTTTTGAGGAACCTCCATACTGTTTTCCATAGTGGCTGTACTAATTTGCAGTCTCACCAGCAGTGTTTAAGGGTTTCTTTTTCTCCACATACTTTCCAACATTTGTTATTATTTGTCCTGTTGATTATATCTATGCTAACAGTGTGAGATAATATTTGTGGTTTTGAATTGCATTTTCCTAATAGCTGGTGATGTTGAGCATCTTTCCATATATTTGTTAGCCATTTGTATGTCTTCTTGGGAGAAGTGTCTGAACAGGTCCTCTGTCTATTTTTGATTGGATCATTTTTTTCTTCTTATTGAGTTGTAAGAGTTCCTTGTCTATTTTGGATAATTAGGCCCTTATCAGAAGTGTTGCTTGCAAATATATTTTCACATGTGGATGGTTATCTCTTTACCTTGTTGATGGTTTCTTTTGCTGAGCAGAAGCTTTTTAGCTTGATGTAGTCCCATTTATTTAATTTTGCTTTTATATCCCTTGCCTTTGAGGTCAAACTCATAAAATCTTCTTTAAGTTCAAGGTCCATGAGTTTAGTTCTTGTTTTCTTCTATGCATTTTATTGTTTCAGGTTTTATAATCAGGTCATTGATCCATTTTGAGTTAATTTTTGTGTGTGATGATAGACAACAGTCTAGTTTCACTCTTTTGCAGTTGGCTTTCCAGTTGTCCCAACACCATTTATTGAAGAGGTTTTCCGTTCTCCACTGTATGTTTTCGGCTTTTGTCAAAAATTATTTACCCATATAAACATGATTTACTTATGGACTCTTGATTCTGTTCCACTGGTCTGTTTGTCTGTTTCTCTGCTAAAATCATGCTGTTTTGATTATTGTCACTTTGTAATATAATTTGAAGTTGGGCAGATCGATGCTTCCAGCCTCATTCTTTTTTCTCAGGATGGCTTTGGCAGTTTGGGGTCTTTTTTGCTTCCATACAAATCTGATGATTTTTGTATTTTTCTTTTTCTTTAGAAAATGCCGATGGGATTTTGATGGAGATTGCATTAAATATGTATAATGATTTTGGTAGTAAGGTCATTTTAACTATGTTGATTCTTCCAATCCAAGAACATGGAATATCTTTCCATCTCTTTGTATCTTCTTCAATTTCTTATAGTTTTCATTATATAGATTCTTCACATGTTTCAATAGATTTATTTCTAGGTATTTTATTATTTTTGTTGCAATTGCGAAAGAAATTATTTTTTCCACTTTATCGATAATTCATTATTAAAGTATAGGAACGCTATAGATTATTGAACATTGAATTTGTATTCAGGAACTTCACTGCATTTGTTTATTTTTTCTAGTAGTGTTCTTGTGGAGTCCTTAGGGATTTCTATATAAAGTATCATTTCACCTGCAAATAGAGACAGTTTGACTTCTTCATTTCCTATTTGAATGCCTTTTATATCTTTCTCTTGCCTGATTGCACTCTCTAGGACTTCCAATGTTCTATTGAATAACAGTGGCACTAGTGGACAGCCTTGCCTTGTTCCTAATCTTAAAGGGAAGATTTTTAGCTTTTCACCATTAAGTATAATGTTGGCTGAAGGCTTGTCGTCTATGGGCATTATGTTGTTAAGTTACTTTCTTCCTATACCAAATTTGTGAAGTATTTTGATCATAAATGGATTCTGTATCTTGTTGAAACCTTTTTCTGCATTTATTTATAAGATCATAAGATTCTTATATTTTAATTTGTTTGTGTGGTGTATCACATTAATCAATTTGCTTATGTTGAACCATCTCTGTGCTGTTCCATTTCTTCTATGTTACTAAATTTGGTGTTATATACTTTTTCTTAGTATTCTTGCATGATCCTTTGTATTTCTGCTGAGTCGGTTATAATTTTTTCTTTTTCACCCCTGATTTTGTTTACTTGTGTCCTTTCCTTTTTTCTTTATTGAGTCTAGCCAGGGGTTTGTCAATTTTATTAACCTTCTCAAAGAACCATCTGTTTCTTGCATTTATTTTTTTTTATTTCATTTATTTCTGCTCTAATTTTAATGATTTCTTTCCTTCTACTGCCTTTAGGCTTTATTTATTCTTATTTTTCTAGTTTTCTAGAATGAAGCATTAGGTTGTTTATGTGGGCTCATTCCAGTTTCTGGAGATAGATCTGTAGTGATGTAAACTTTCCTCTTATGACCACTTTGGCCATGTCCCAAAAGTTTTGATATGTTGTACTATCATTATCATTCATTTCTATGTATCTTTTTATTTCTTTTTTTTAATTTCTCCTCTGACCTAATTATTCTTCAGTAGCATGTTGTTTAATCTCCGTGTATTTGTGGTTCTTCCTGCTGTTTTACAGTTGATCTCTAGCTTGAAAGCATTATTATCAGAGAGTATGGTTGGTATGATTTCAACCCTCTTATATTTGTTGAGGCTATTTCTGTATCCCAATATATAGTCAATTTTTGAGAAAGTTCCATGTCCACTAGAGAAGAATGGATAAGTGGCTGTTTTGGAATAAAAGGCTCTGTAAATGTCAATTATGTCCAGTTGGTCTAATGTGTCATTTAAGAATGTTATTTCTTTATTGATTTTCTGTTTGGATGATCTGCCCATATTTGACACTGGGGTATTTATGACCCCTACTATGATTGAATTTTGATCTGTTTCTCCCTTTAATTGTGTTAGCAATTGCTTTATATATTTCAAGGCTCCCTGATTGAAAGCATAGATATTAATAAGTGTTATGTCTTCTTGGTGCATGGATACTTATCATGATGAAGTTTTCCTCAATATCTTTCTTTACTTTTTTTATTTTGAAGATTATTTCATCCAATATTAGTATCAATTCTCCCACTTTACTTTGAATTTCATTTGCTTAAAATATCAATTTCTACTCTTTCACTTTGAGTCTATATTTGTCTATGGAACTGAGATGTATCCCATGGAGGCAGAATATGGTTGAATTTTGTTTTTTGATACAATCTACAACTTTATGTCTTTTTATTGGTGAATTCAGTCTATTTAC
The DNA here is from genome assembly GCA_004027375.1 of Macroglossus sobrinus. Taxonomy (NCBI): domain Eukaryota; kingdom Metazoa; phylum Chordata; class Mammalia; order Chiroptera; family Pteropodidae; genus Macroglossus; species Macroglossus sobrinus. The sequence goes on along the minus strand of PVKZ01006985.1, from coordinate 14,041 downwards.
ATTTATGGTGATTATTGAAATATGAGGTGTTTCATAGCCATTTTATCTTTTGCTTTCTAGTAGCTCAGTGTGTCTATTGTTTGAAAAAATGTTATTTATCATAGCATCAAAAATATGAAATACTTGGCTCAGTTCCTTGTTGCAGAACTGAGGTTTTGGTTTCTTTGCTGGCTGTCAGTCAAGAGACATTATCAGCAACTAGAAGGTCTCAGCTTTCTTTGCCATATGGCTCCTTTCATCTTCAAAGCCAGTGATGGAGACTCTCTCCTATGTTCATCCCTTCTTACTGTTTAAATCTTTTACTACAGGAAAAAATGTAGGCCTTTTCAAAGACTCACTTGATTAAGTGAAACCCACCCAGTATAATCCCCCTATGTTAAAGTCAAATAATTTAGAACCTTAATTGCATCTGTAAAAGCACTTCATAGTAGCATCTAGATATTTGTGAAAAGATGTGCACAAGCCAGAGCTTTTGAGAGTCAACTTAGAAATCTGCTTACTACAAATAACTTGTAACATTTTAATTCAATCATAATATGGCATAGACCTAGATGTACAAAAACTAAATCTATAAAACTTCTAGAAGAAAATGTAAGAGAAAATCTTTATTACTTGGGTTAGGCAAAGATGTCTTAAGTACTACACCAATGCACATTTTATTTAAGAAAAACAAATAAAGAAGGATTCACAAAAATTAAGAACTTGTCTTCAAAACACTGTTCAAAGAATAAAAAAGCAAGCCATAGACTAGGAAAAAATATTTGCTAACTGCATATTTGATAAAAGACATGTGTCCAGAATATGTAAAAATCTTTCAAGTCATAATAATAAGAAAACAAGCCAACTAAAAAATGGAGAAAAAATTTGAATAGACACTTCACTAAAGAATAAATATAGATGGCAAATAAGCACACAAAGAGAAGCTCAATATCATTAGTCATTAGAGATTTTCAAATAAAACCACAGTGAAATACCATTACACAACTATTAAAATGGCTAAAATTAGAAATATTGGCAGTATCAAGTATTAACAAGAATATGGAACAAGTGAAACTATCATAAACTCTTAACGGAAATGTAAAATGGTACATCCACTTAGAAAAAAGTTTGATAGTTTCTTTAGAAGTTAAACATATACTTAAAGTATGGCCCAGCTATTCTACTAGATATTTTCCCAAGAGGAATGTAAACATATGAGCTTATGAAGACTTATATATTGTGTTCATAGCCGCAGTATTTATAGTAGGCAAAAATAAAACAACTCAAATGCTTATTAATAGATGAATGGATTAAAACATTGTGGTACATGCATACAATAAAATGCTGTCTAGTAATGGAAAGGAATTAACTATTAAAACAAAAAATGGTTGAAATCTCAAAATCATTATGCTGAGTGAGAGAAGCCAGACAACAGAGTACATACTGTATAATTTCATTTATTTGCATTTCTAGAAAGTTTTAACTAATCTATAGTGACAGAAAGAAATCAGCGTTGGATTGGGAAAGAGCAGGAGTGAGGGGTTACAAAATGGTATAAGAAAATTTTAGGAGGCAATGGATATATTCCTTATTTTCATTGTGGTGATGATGTCATAGGTGCATACATGTCAATATTTCTCAAATTGTACATTATAAATATATTCTATTGTATGTTAATCATATTACAAAAAAGCTTTTCAAAACATATATATATATATATATATATATATATATATATATATATATATATATATAGTCAGTAAAATACTGATGTCACCACCAAAAATGGAAAATTAGAGAAGGGTACTTAAGTGTTGCTGAGAGCTATATTACCTAAATTTACCTCTAAATTAAGCTGTTAGAAGGAAAAACTTGAACCTAAATTAGGAAGAATAAAATACATGCTATGATAAAAGAGATTTGGAAATAATATGGAATTATTAAAAGGTATATAGTTGTATCTCTTGGAATATAAGTACTGAGAGGCCTGAAGCTGGACCCTCATTACCCACTACCTGCAATGGTGGTCAGCACTATGGTAATGGTCTGCACAAACTTAGAATGTGTGAATTCTAGAGTTGTGGTAAGTGTAACGGCATTAAGAATGCTCTGGGGCCAGGATCTCATAGGGAAGTAGCAAGAATTTTTATGGCAGGGTGCTCTTACAGGAATTTTTGGCCAGAAATTCAAATGAGAAAGCCTTTTCCTGAAATAATGTTTCTAGACATTAATTTTTTATTATATCAGTAATTCCTGCTCATTGTAAAACAAGCAAGAGAATAACATACAGGAGAAAATGATTCACTTTTATGCCCCTAACCCTTCTCCCCAAACGTAACTACTGCTAATAGTTTTATCATGTATACACATTTTGTCAAAATTTATTCATGCATCATATATACATTTTAAATTTTATTTTAATTTTTACAATGATGAGATTATAAATTTATGCTTTTTTGCAAACTGCTTAGACATATCAAGGACAACCTCCCTAGCAATTCACTTAGACCTATCTCATGCTTTTAACTAGATGCATTAATTTCATAATATTAATAACTTTTTAATCATCCCTTTGATACTAATTTTTGGTTGTTTGAAATTTTTTACTTATTGAAAGGTTTGTAACTATAATAATGTAAATATAATCTTAGGTACTTATGCAAGTATTTTTCTGAGAGTGTGGATACCTGAAACTTTATATTGTTTATTCCAAAAATGCTTCCAAAGAGGTACATAGTCATATTTTCTTCATTTCTCCACAGCTGTACTAACACCGAATTTTATGTATCTTTTAGTTTTGTCCATTATGATACTTATAATAGTATTCTAAGGCTGCCATACAAAGTACTACAAACTGAGTGCCTTAAACAACAGAAATTTATTGTCTTACAGTTTTGTAGGCCAGATATCCAAGATCAAGATCTGAGGGGTTCGTTCTTTCTGAGAGCTCTGAAGAATAATCTACTCTATCCCTCTCCCTTAGATTCTCATGGTTTAATGGCAATCTTTTGCATTCCTTGGGTTATAAAAGCATCATCTCCATCTCTGCATTCATGTTCACATGACATTCTTCTTGTGCATGTCTGTGTCCAAATGCCCCCTTCAAACTAATGCAATTGGCATAAAATAATATTTTATTATTATTAAAATATTACATTAGTCAGTGTTCTCCAGATAAAAGATAAATTTATTATAAGAAATTTGTTCACACAATTATGGAGACTGAAAAGTTCCAATATCTGCAGCCAGCAAATTGAAGACCCAGGAGAGCCAATGGTACAGTTACATTCCAAGTCTAAAAGCCTAAAAACCAGAACCAATGGTCTAAATTCCAATCTGAAAGCAGACAGGAGACCCGAGAAGAGCCAATGTGTCAGTTCAAGTCCAAAGGCAAAAAAAAAAAAGATCAATTTTCCAATTCACATAGGCAGAAGGAGTTCCCTTTTACTTGGCTTTTTGTTGTATTCAGGTCTCTGACTAACTGGATGAGGCTGATCTACCTTAAATAGGGCAATCTGCTTTACTTACTCTACTCATTTAAATGTTAATAATCCAGAAACACCCTAAAACAAACAAACCCAGAATAATGTTTGGCCAAATGTCTGGGTACTCTGTGGCCTAGTTTAGGTGACATTAAATTAATGATCAAAAATGTATATAAATAAAATTGTGCAATTTTGACATGTTTATTGGTATTTTGTGCTTCTATTATGAATTGCTTGTTCATACCCTTTGCTCATTTTTCTATTGGAGCACCCACTTAAAACCTCTGTGCTAGTTTAATTGAAAGGCCAAAGAACAATTAATAAGCATGTTGAGAGCAGATATAAGCACCCATAATTCAAAACTATTTTTATTTTCAAATGTTACTTTCCAGTTAGTTTTCATTACAAAAGTTCATTTTTGCATAATAGCACCCATAATATATAATTTTGTATTATGGTGTTTTCATTTATTTTTATATCAAATATTAAAATGTCATTTAACATGCTATTCTAAAATGAAAGTGAGGAGGAGGAGGAAGATGGCAGATTAGGTAAAAGCAGGGTTCACCTCCTCTCAGGTCCACATTGAAAATTGCAACCAAATTATAAAAAATAATAAACATGGAGAATAACCTGAAGTCCAGCTAATCATAACACATATATCTGATAATATGAAGGAGCCATATCAAAGCCAGTAGAAGGGGTAAAGACAAAAGTAAGTCTGGACCTGTACTCGTGGGTGGTGGAGGAACTCCAGGAGGGAAAGCAAGGCTGTAGAGGCTCCCCTGAAGGATAGAGAGGTCCTAGCCTCATTTGGGGGATCCCCAGACAAAGATTCCAACCAAAGGAAAAAGAATTTCCAAAAATTCTTGCTATAAAAATCAGAGGAAATACTGGCTGTCTGAGTAAGACAGAATAAAAATGAAACCCTAGATGCCACTTTGGAGGGCCCACACACAGCCTTCTTGCCTACAGACACTCAACCAGGGCACCAATGGTAGGTCACAGGTTCACACAAAATTCATACCGGGAAAGACTGAACTAACCGGCGCTAGAATGAGGCCTGGACAGGCAGCTGCCATTATGTCTTAATTAGGCCTCTCCATGGGGCAATAAGCTTGCCTGTGCAGCAGATCCCTCTCACAGGGCCATTTGAAAGCAACACTGGCCTGAGGAAATTGGCCCACCCCACCCAACCTGCAGATTTCCCTGGGCTCTAGTTGCTGGGTGGCTGCCACACCCTGCACCATTTCTGAGCCAAATATTCCCAGCAGGCAGCTAGCCCTAGGAGTGCTCATTTTGAAGATAATTTCAGGAACTTGTGTGGATCTCAGGGATCTGTAGGCCAGCCCCAGACAGCAGCTGGTCTTGCTGTGTCTGCAACTTTTGTGGGAATGCACAAACGGTTAACCAAAGTTGCAGCAAGACTGAGGATGTATTGATCTGATGGCCATTGTCTCCCTGAGACACCATCCCATCCTCCCCACAAATTGCCCCAGGCAGCCTATTAACAGACAACCACCACCTCCTTGCCCCTTCCCTGGGTCTCTCAATTCATACAAGCAACAAACTTTGGCTAGCACAGTGCAGATATTGTGGGGAAATCAGTTGTAGGCAGACCTCTGCTATCTGCAAGAGTTACAATATCGAGTGGGTGGATTGCAGGGGTCTGTAGGACCACTATAGACGGCAGCTGGTCTCACTGTGATCTGTGACTACAGCAGGAATGAGTGGGCACAGAAGTTGAAAAAAAACTGAAGCTCTATTAGCCTGATAGCTTGTCTCCCAGAGATTTCGTTTCACCCAAGCCACAAAGTGCCTGCAGCCCATTGACAGGAAGCTTCCATCTGCCTAGCCCTTCTCTCAGTTTGCACATTCTGCACAGGAAACACACCTTGGTTAGTGCAGTGAGCACATCAGGAAAATCAGTTGTGGGCAGACCACTGCTGTCCATGCAAGCTGTAATATCTCTTGGAAGCATCGTAGGTGTCTGTGAGACTGTCCCATTCAGTAGCTAATCTTCCTGTAATTTGTAACTATTACAGGAACACAGAAACAGAAATTTCAGATAACAGCTCTTCACTCCTTGAGATCCTGCCCTATCCAATCCATAAAGTGCCCATGGTTCATTGGCAGGCAGCTGCCCCTGCCTGAAGTGGTGCATTCTGTAATGTCAACAAATATCAGCCAGTGAAGTGAGGAAAGTTCAAAGAATACAGTGACAAGAGGATCACCACTGTCAGCATGAGATACACTATCACTTGGGCAGATCTCAGGGATTTTGTGGGCCCATCACAGATGACAGTAGGTTGCACAGTGAAATCTGAGTTTGGTGGGAGCCCACAGCCCCAGAGCTGACAGCAAATCTGGTGCCATATAGGTGTGATGGCCCCGTGCCTCACTGAGACAACATCTCATCTAACCTTCAAATTACCAATGACAAACCTGCTCTCGGGCTACCCAGTCCATCCTGTGCTTTCCTTGAATCACAAATTCAACAGCAAACAGCATTCAGTTTGCAGGACCCATGCAAAACCCATTCATCTGGGAGAAGCATTTGGTGGCAGGTCACAAACTCATGTCCACAAACTTCAATACTTAAACAAAGCTTAGGTGTTTACAGGCCTGAAGTGGTCAGCAACTGTCCTCACTATAATTGGAAATTTGAACAGGTAGCAACAGAGAGACAACACTGGCATGTAAACTGACACTGCAGTGGCAGGGGAAAATTTACTCAATAGATCCAGGAGACTCCCAAGTTCCCTGCATTACCCAACACACATATCACTCAGAGCCTTTTCTAGTTTCAGAGACTTAAGGGTAACTGACAGGCAGATTCAGGCCTTGAGAGGCAATGGTCTCTCTGCTAAACTGCCCCAAGTCAGGGATGGGGGATAACTGGACTGCAACCTACATTGTTGTCTCTTTCACTTACCTATAGATCCAGCATAGGCAAAAATCATTTGTACACTGCTTTGTAGCTCCCACAAGGTAGCCCTGAGCAGCCAAAGTCAGTAGCTGTCCTTGGCCTATTGAGGTGTCACTCCAAAGGTGCCACAGAACCAATGCACCCAGAGGCTGACACTAGACCACAACAGAACAACTCCTGACTTGTCCCATGAGTGGTGCACAAAAAGGGTGGTCTCAACAAGTGCACAAGCCTGCTGCAGGGAATCCCACTCTGTGAAGTCAGCACCTACATAACAGCTCTTACTCTGTGTGCACAGCCAACTTCCATAATTAATTACCCCAAGTGTTAATCCCATCCACTGATGTATTAACAACAATAAAGTCTTAGTTAAAACAGAAGATTATACACAACCCACACAAAGATTACATCCAGAACCCCAGCACAGGGTATCAGGGATAGTGCCCTATTGGGCAACATAGGACACTTTCCACATAAGGCTATATGGCAAGGCTGACAGATGAAACAAATATTCCTAATACAGAAATGAATGCAGAAGAGCTAAAAAGAGAGAGAGAGAGAGAACACAAAGGAAAATTCCACAAATGAAACAATGAGAGAACATTCCAGAAAATAAACTAAATGAAATGGAGGCAAGCAATCTACCAGATAGAGTTCAAAATAATGGTTATGAGGATGCTCAATTAACGTAGGAGAAGAATAGAAGAGTACAATAAGAAACTTAACAGAGAGATGGTAAGCATAAAAAAGTTCATAGAACCCATAAAAAGGACCAGACAGAAATGAAGTATACAATAACTGAAATGAATCAGTGAACTGGAAGATAAAGTAGCAGAATGCACCTGATCAGAACAACAAGTAAAAAGGATTTTTAAAAAATGAGGATAGTTTAAGATACCTCTTGGACAACAAGAAGCATAACAATATCTGGATCATATGTGAATTTTCTCAAAAAAGAATTAACACCTATTCTTAAACTATTCCAACAAATTCAAGAAGAGGGAAGCTTCATTCCCTAACTACATTTTTGAGACCACCATCAACCCAATTTCAAAATCAGACAAAGACATTACAAAAAAAGAGAAAACTATAAGCCAATACATCTTATGAACATTGCTGCAAAAATTCTCAACAAATATTAGCAAACTGAATTAAGCAATACATTAAAAATATCATATACTATGATCAAGTTGGATTTATTCCTGGGATGCAAGGTTAGTACACTATTCACAAATTAATTAGTGTCATACATCACATTAACAAATCAAAAGTTAAAAATCATATGACCATATCAATACATGCATAAAAAGCATTTGATGAAATCTGGCATCCATTTATGAGAAAAACTCTCACAATGTGGGAATAGAGGGCACATACCTCAACATAATAATGGCCATGCATGACAAACCTACAGCTAACACCATACTCAATGGTGAAAAGCTAAAAGCGTTTTCTTTTAGATCAGGAACAAGACAAGGATGCCCACTTTCACCACTTCTCTTCAACATTGTATTGGAAATCTTAGCCACAGCAATAAGACAAGAAATATTAATAAAATGTATACAAATTGGACAGGAAGAAGTAAAACTCTCGTTATTTGCCAATCACATGATACTACATGGAGAGAACCCCAAAGAATCTATCAAAAAATTGTTAGAACTGATCAATAAATTCAGTAAAGTTACAGAATACAAAATTAATATTCAGAAGTCAGTAGCAACTTTCTACATACATGATGAACTTTTGGAAAGAGAAATTAAGAAAACAATCCAATTTACAATTGAATCAAAAACTATAAAATACCTGGGAATCAAATTAACCAAGGAGATAAAAGAACTGTTCTCAGAAAATTATAAGTCATTAAAAAAAAAGAAACTGAAGAAGATACAAATAAATGAAAGCATATATTGTGCTTATAGATAGGAAGAATCAACATCATTAAAATGGCCATACTAACAAAAATAATCTATAGATTAAATGCATTCCCTATCAAAATACCAATGGCATTTTTCAGAGAGCTAGAACAAATAATCCTAAAATTTATATGAAACCATAAGAGATCCCTAATAGCCATAGTATTCTTGAGAAAGAACAAAGTTGGATGTATCACACTACCTGAAATCAAACTATACTACAAGGCTACAGTAATCAAAACAGCATGATACTAGCATAAAAACAGATTCATTGATCAATGGAACAGAATTGAGAGTCCAGAATAAATCCACACCTATACTCTCATTTAATATATGACAAAGGAGTCAAAAATACAATGGGGTAAAGACAGTCTCCTCAATAAGTGGTGCTGGAAAATTGGACACATACATGCAAAAGAAAAACAAAAGACCACGTTCTTACACCATATACAAGAATAGTCTCAAAATGGATTAAAGACTTAAATGTAAGACCGAAATCATAAAACTTCTAAAAGAAAACATAGGTCGTAATCTCTCTGATATTGCTACTAGTAATTTATATTGGGATATATCTCCTCTAGTAAGAGAAACAAAAGAAAAAATTAACAAGTGGGACTACATCAAGCTAAAAAGGAAACCATAAACAAAATGAAAAGATAGCTGACTGAATAAGATAAGATATTCACTTATGAGACATCTAATAAGGAGTTAATATCTGAAATATATAAAGAACTCATATAACGGAACAACAAAAAAAAAAACAAACAATCCAATTAAAAAATGGGCAGAAGTACTGGGCAGATATTTCTCCAAAGAGGAAATGCAGATGGACAAAAGACATATGAATAGATGCTCAATGTCACTAATCATCAGAGAAATGTAAATTAAAACCACAAGGAGATATTACCTCACACCTGTCAAAATGGTTATCATCAATAAATCAATGAACAACAAACGTTGGTGAGGATGTGGAGAAAAGGGACCCCTCATACACTGTTGGTGGAATTTCAAATTAGTACAGCTACTTTGGGAAACAATCTGGAGTTTTCTCAAAATTTTATCATTAAAAATGGATGTACCTCTTGACCCAACAATTGTACTTCTGGATATTTATCAAAAAAAAACAATAATTCTTAAAGATCTATGCACCCTTAAGTTCATGACAGCACAATTTACAATAGCCAAGATATGGAAGCAACCTAAATGTCCATCAACAGATGATTAGACAAAGAAGTTATGGTTCATATATATAATGGAATATTACTCAACTATTAAAACATTGAAATTGTACCATATGCAACAACATGGATGAACCTAGAGGTTATGTTATGTGAAATAAGTTGAAGAGAAAGATGAATACCATATGATTTCACTTATATACAGAATCTAAGGAACATAAAGAACAAACTAATCAAAAATAGACTCAAATCTATAGAGGACAATCTGGTGATGGCCAGAGGGGAGGTGAGTTGGAAGCTGAAAGAAAGGGATGAAGGGTTAAAAAAATTAAATTAATGGTTGATAGATGGTCATGGGGATGGAAAGCATGGCATAGAGAATGCAGTTAGCATTTATGTAATGGCTAAGTGGAGAGCCAGAGGAGAGAGGGAGCAATTAGGGGGATCATTTTATAAACTATATAGACATCTAACGAATGTACTGTGTACTTGAAACTAATAATAAAATAATTTTTTAAAAAAGTGATGAGGAAAAGGCAGTTTGAAAAGAGCGCATTTGGACATAGACTATAGACTAGTGGTTCCCAGAGGGTAGTGGGTGGGGAGGAGTGGGGAGGTAGATGGGGTAAAGGGGGTCAAATATATGATAGCTGAAAGAAACTGGAATTGGGGTGGTAAACACACAACAGAATATACAAATGTCAAGTTATAATGCACACCTGAACATTATATAATTGTATTAACCAATGTTCCCCCAATAAACTTAATTATAAAAAAAGAAAAAAAAAGAAAAAAAGGCATTTGTTTAGATATAACTCAAGGTGAAAAGAGAGCACTTATAGCTTTACAGTATTCTTCCCTTCTTTACTTCCTATGCAATTTTTTTTGTCTCACTACTTTGCTATTCACTCCAGAAATGGTCTGGGGCAATACAAGATTAAACAACATAGCAAAGCCACCAGCTTTGACTCCTTCAGTAAGTACTCACTGGAGAGAGGAATTGTACCCTAGAAAAATATAAGCAAAGTTTAACTTTGGCCCCCTGGCAATGCTGACACTTTGTGTAAACTTTGACAAGGTAAGACAGGTTCTCTTCTCAAATGTGACCTGGCATATGTTGCTCACTACAAATGGGTGCTACCTACTCTACTTTGAATAGAGTTAGGCCCAAAGTATAAAGTTCTGAAAAAAAAGTGTTTTGTCTTTGTTTTTGTTTTTTTTTAAAAAGTCATATCTCATCATGTCTGTAAGTCACATAGATAACAAACGGTCTTCCAGACATACTGAATCCAACGTGTCTGAAAGGCTGCCTTTCTCAAAGGGGGTCAGGTTACTTCCCTTGTACTCTAAGAAGTTATTTCTTGAAAAGCACAAATTCAGAACAGCTTGAGGCATGTTTTCTTAAACAAAGTAACTAGGGCACTGGGCAAAAACTGCTCTTAGAATTAGAGACCCAGAAAACTGAGGAAGGTGAGTGACTTCCTAAAGTTTATACCTGTAATGAGTACTGGGACAAAGATTATATATAGTCTTCTATTTCTTTATGTGTTAAAAGAGATTATTGGCTTGAATACTCTGGTTAAATTTAAGGTAATCTCACATCTATTGGTTATTAGACTGAGTTAAAATCGTGACTTTGCCTTTTATTAGATATGTAATTTTGTTAAAATATTTAACTACCTGAGCTTTCTTAGATATAGGACTACCTCACAAGTTGTAATATATATAAAATCCTAAGCTCAATGCTTAGCATATAACATACAATTAATAGTAGCAATTGACATTATTATTATCAAAAATAATTACATTTTCACTAAGATAGAGGAACTTTCCCTTTTCCATTTTGTTGGGTGAGGGAACTGACAAACAAAATAGATGCAGTCAGGTTTTCTACCAAAAAAGCCTTGCAGTTTCTGGAAGGCCTTAGCTACAGTTTCTTAAGTGACCTTAAATACAGTGTCCTATGTAACCTTAAATTCAGCGTTCTATACAATCTGTAGAACACATGTGCACTGTGATTGATTGTGACTGACTATAGTACCTGGCCTTAAGCCACTACTGTGCACCTTGTTATAAGAACAGCCTCACCTGTACTGGCTGGGGAGCTGGAGCTATGCTTGTGCCTTGCTGTGTTCTGTTATGCCTGAATAAAGCTATGTTGCATCTGTCCACAGCTCCTTGCATATTCTTCCAGCTTCCAGAACCATGCACTCCAAGCTTCGGTACCCTAACTTGCAGAACATATTTCATAAGAATTACAAAAATGTTTGAACTATAGGGTCTTAGAGAGTAGCAATCTAATTTGTTAATATTACGGATGAGAAATGTGAAGGCTAGATCTGGCCAAATCACCCAGCTAGTTAATAGCAGAGCCAGAATTGAAAGCCTGCTTCCTGGCCCTCAACTTTTTCTGGTCTCATTTTTGGTCTGCTTCATTCCCAGACTAGGAATTCCCAGCAGACTGGGTTTTCTGGCATTAATGCCTCTTCTTTCCCTCAAACTTTCTAAAGGTTCCTGCAGGGAAAGAAGATAAAGCCTCCTTTAGTTTTACTCTTGATTCATGTCCATTCCTAAAAGGATAAGGTTTGCCCATTCTGACTTCAATTCTCATACTTACCTTAGCCTTTTGGTCAACCAGAGCATCTCCCAGCTCTAGTTCTCTCTCTTCTTATAACCTATGCCCTACCATGACTCCCAAAAGAATCCATGTGTCTAGTCATAGGATTGTTCATCCCCATTTTGACTTGAAGTAGCTTAAATTATTTTCCCAAAGGCAGCATGCAGTGCCCTATGAAGGAAGAAAAAGCACCTCTTTCTCAGCTTAATTAATGGATCCTTCTTTCTATCGGCAAAATCTTATCATAGAACTTCTTTGGCATCTTGCTTCTCTATTTCGTTCCTCAAATACAATATGTATGAATATAGATATTCTCTGGTGTATTCTGGGTATGCAAGAAGATAAATAACAATTAGTAGAGTTCTGAAGTGGTCATAGATTTTTATTTTTTTTATGTCACTAATAGAGAAACTGAGTGCAAATGGATTAAATGGCCATTTCTTCTATTCAGAAATTATATGGTGGATATCACTGAAGCAACCCTGGAATAGATCAAGAGTTTTTTTGTCCTGCCATCCTCTGAGTTTTCAATGTACTGTGGGAAGGGGCAATAAGGACAGTACATCACAAAAAGTAAGTGTCTGAATCACAGGTTTTGGAAGGGGCTACAACCTATATTTACTGAGTTTTCTGGGAAAACTGGAACACATGTGCCTGAATAAGAATCAATTTGCATAGCCAAGTTAATCACTAGGGAGTGTGAACATGCCTTCAAACACTGGAGTTCATGGCAGTAAGCAGAATGAGAACTGAGAGCACAGCTTATATCAGGAATAAGAAAAAACTCGTGTGTATGTACACACATATCAAAGCCTTTTCCTTTCTAGTCATAATATTTATTTGTTTAACACTATTAGAGGTAGCAGAATTTAGGAACAGTTCTAGAGCATGGATTTCACTGTTCCGTATGACATATCATTGAGAGAAAATACCAGATGAAGACAATTCATATTTTATTAAATAGTCACATGGGGTACTTATGAGAGGGAACACTCATAAATGTTCTAACCAGATATGGGACTATGGATATGTCAGCCCTAAAACCCATGTTCAAGTACATAGCCCAAGACAAAAACAAACAAACAAACAAACAAACAAACAAAATCATTTCATTCCATTTTTCACCAGAGAAGTTATTTCTCCTCTGTCTTTATCTCTTAGAACTTTGCTTTGCTGTCTACCACCTATGTAAAGGTCAAAACATGAAACTTCTACACTAAAAACATTTAATCAGGATCATAACAAAAGTATATGTGTATAGGTTAAAATAGTAGATTGAACAAACTCATCTCAATAACATATTTTAAGGCTATAAAACCATAAGGGTTATGGTAAACAATAGAGGACACAGTAGTAACAAAATTTGGGGAACTGGAAAGATGATTGGCATGGAAAGCTAAAGAACTTCAGAAGACACAAGAACACTGAATCTTAAGCCAATAATGGGGAAACAACACAAAGTACATTGATTCACACAAGAAAATTCCCAATGCCAATATTAGGTACCTCTAGAAGTGAGGAGAGTAAAGAAAAGGACAGATCCAAAATAAGGAAGGTGAATTTAAAATCTATTTAAGCAGCAATTAGGATTCTAAATCTACTCCTTCACTCCTTAGAACTTCTTCCACTCATCCCAAATCACCATTAGAGATTTATTCTCTGGAAAGGGCAAAATTAAGCTCTTTGTGCCTAGTGTCCTCCATTCAAGCCAAGATAGAAACAGTTGGATTAAGTGAGTATATCAATACTGGATGGTGAGTTTTCCCCAGATCCCTTTCCTACTCTGCTCTCAGAATACTTGTCATTATGACTTTACACAAAGGAATACAAGCAATACTGAAAAGAAAGAAAGAAAGAAAGAAAGAAAGAAAGAAAGAAAGAAAGAAAGAAAGAAAGAAAGAAAGAAAGAAAGAAAGAAAGAAAGAAAGAAAGAAAGAAAG
>PVKZ01006984.1:0-27854 GCA_004027375.1 Macroglossus sobrinus | reverse complement strand
TATATATATATATATCTCCTTATATATATATCTCCTTATATATATATATATCTCCTTATATATATATATCTATATCTATATATCTATATCTATATCTATCTATCTATATATATATATATCTCCTTATATATATATATATCTCCATATATATATATATATATATATATATATATATATATATATCTCCTATTGGTTCTGTTTCTCTGGAGAACCCTGACTGGAACAACACAGTAGCACAAGCACACCCACCCCCGAAAAGCCCACAGCACAAAACGTTCAGGTCAAACTGCAAAACAAACTTTTGAAATTTTAGAAAATTTGGTTCTATTATCAAAGACTGGTGTTTTCCAATGAAAACACACCTTCTAAGAAGGAGGCTGTTTCTGAAAATGAGATTATTTAATATTTAAGGAAACTTGATTTTATTTAAAAAAAAAAAAAAAAAAAGAGGCCAAAAGCCAGGCAGTGGAGCAATAAGGAAGCCAGGTGAGTGCCTTATCTGTGCCGTTTCCTACCCACTCAGCTGCACACAACGGGACATCAGCACCATTAGGTGGTGCAGATGTTTCCAGAAAGCTCAGTAACCATGGGAGGTGCTGATGATTTCACAGCCACCATTCATGTTAATCTACCATGTCTTCTGTGGGAAGCCCGATGACAGATGTCACAATCCAACCGCAGTCATGATCCACTCCAGGGGATCTGGGGGTGACGGATGGTTCCAGGGCATGGGAGAAACTGATGCATTGGACATCTGTTGCAAAGACAGTAAAGTGACTAGACAGAGAAAGTCAACTTGTAGGGATTTCCCTGTTCATAGCTTTTAGAGACATATGCTGAGTGGCATTTACTGCTCATTAGCCTAGATACCTCTGAGAGATTCTGCCTAAACTACTATAAATCTCTCTTATTCAAGCAGCATGGAGATAGTCATGTATATTCATGAGGAGGCAGGAATCAATGGTGTGGTTTTTTTTGAAAAGAGAGATAAGCAAAGGCCAAAGAGTTTAAAATGTAGCTCCATGTCAACTAGAGCAGAGCTAATGAGTATTACACACACACACACACACACACACATACACACACACACACACACACACACACCACACCACACACTTGGCAGACATCAGTAATCAATCGTTGTAGATGACCACTGCTGAGCCTGTGACCTCTGAATCCAGTTCAGGGAGCCACTGCCTGTCCTTCAGCCTTGACTCTCCTAAAGAAACTTCGCCATCCCTGGCCTGGTTTCCCCAACTACTAGGGGACAGTGTATTAAGTATTTTAAGCTGTATTCCCTGCTCTTCCTCCTGCCACCTAGCCTCAGGTTCCAGCTTCCCTTTCTCAAGGCGCCCTCCATGCCCTTCACTCTTTGGGACCCTCCATGGTCACAACTTGCCCAAGAGGCGCTGGCACAGTTAGGGATGACAGTGTTATTTAACAAACTGTTTCGGCCCAGGTGCTGGCCAGTGCGAATGGACTCCTGCCCGTAAACAGCCATGAAGGCAGCCTCGCACGTACTGTGCGTTACCCTGGAGAAACATGGTAGGCAGCCGGGGTGTCAGCATTTTGGGGCAGCGTTTGAAAGATATGACTTGTATACTCAGTAAAAATGTAGCTGTCTGGAAATTCCAATGGACTTTTGAATCGGGGTGACCGTTCGGCCCAGACCTGAGGCCTTCAGGCTGATGGGCCCAGCGCACTCCTTGTCCTGAAGAGGGGCTTGTGTGAGGGGCCTTCAGCATTCCTTGGTTATTGCTCCACCCCCACCTCAACCTTCTGTAATTCTCCGCAGCCAAGGAGCTTCTCTTTGCCCCCGCCCTTTTTTTTAAATATGGAAACATACCCAGAAGAAGAGTGGATATTTGGAGACTTATGTGGTTTCTTCTCAGCATTGGGGCCAAAAAGTGCTCATCCTTCATTTCTGCACGTTGTAAAGAAAGATAATGAAGGAAAAACTGCCATCTAGTGAGTGAATGATTACACCCCCCTCAAATGAAATGTATCCTAGAACTATTTCCCAATGTGTGTTCCTTGGATCTTTTGCCTGCACTTAATGCCCTGATTTGATTGTTAAAACACTGATTGCAGGATTCCAACCCAGACCGCCTGAATGGGAGCTGTCAGTCAGGTCTCTATATCTTTAACTAAGGCTTGCAAACCTGAGGCCTGAGGACTTTCAGTCATTCTGCCCAGAGAGTTAGTCTTCCCTTGAACTGATTTCTTAACAATGAAGTCTTGAAAGTTCGGAACATTAGTCTTTCTTCATAGTAGAATTTAATCACAGATAAAACAAAGTATTGGAGGAAATAAAACACTGCCCATGTATTACCAAATACAAGACTGATTTCTGGTTATAGCCTTGAGGACAAGTGAATTCTTTGTTTCTGTGTCACAAAATCCAATCAACATCAATTATTCTTAAGGACAGAGGGAGAATCAAGGATAGATAATACCAAAAAGCAGAGATAATCCAGAATAGTTTGCATTTAGCTCTGGAATGCACTCAGGGACATAGTGTGACTGGGGCACTTGGTCTCACCTGGTCCCTGGCCTTGGGACCCCTTCAGATTCCCTCACACGCTCTACAAACCGGAAGGAACCCTGGTGTCAGAGATTAACAAGTCCTGGTCAAGCCAGGATTGTCTCCGTTGACAGTGAGTCCCTGTGCCCCTAAAGTCTTTTCATCCTTTTTTTTTTTAGGTCTCAGGATTAAAACGCCAGTCCCCAAATAGCCTTCTGCTGACATCAAACCATATCTCAGATTAAAATGTGTGTCTTGTGATTTTATTTTGGGAATAAGCGAGTAAGGTTAAAAGACTGTGGACTTTGGACTCGGACAAATCTAGTTCACAGTCAGGCTTTGCTGATTAACAGCTCAGGAACTTGATGAGGTGACTTGTCTTCTCTGAGCTTCAGTTTTCCCTTATTTTAAACATTTCCAGCTTCATAGAGTTACATAATGCGATAATGGCTATGAAAGCGCCAAATGCAATTCCTGGCAGGAAGTACAATGCTCGGTGAACATTAGTGTCCTTTCACTTAAGAAACTGGATAAATTTCCAAAGCTGGGCCTTATCTCTCGTAGCCAGAGTAAGTTAATCATTGACTGACAAGACCTGGTCACAGAAGACCGAGGGGACAATAACAGGTTGTCCTTCAGTGTTTCTAAGCTGACTTTGAAAACTTAGGACTAAGTCCATCTTATGTACGTTAAAAACACCCATTTAATGGCCAAGAATAGGAAGGATGTCATCTCAGAGGAAAGAGGAGCTGGCAGCAACACACACATTCACACAATCACGCACAGACACACACACCACATTTACCCTCGTTTTTCTCGTCGGTGATAGATCTCACCTGATTCGACTTGGTCCTTTCGGGAGCCACCATATCTGTCTTCTCAGGCCACAGAACTCCATGAGTCATGCCTCACTCCAGAAGCCTTCCGTGGGACCCAGCCACAAAGATGCCCCAGATCCCCGGCAAGCCTGCATCGGCGAGCTGTCCTGAGATCAGACCTGTCTGTCCAGGGCCTTGGCCTGGCCAAAGCCACTGATTCTAAAAGCCTTTGCCCAATTCTCTGGGATAGACAAGAAACAGAGACAAGTGTTCTCTCCATTTCACATGTGGAAAAAAAAACACTAAGACGTAAAGGAGTCAAATTGGATTCTGGTCCTTGTTCTGCCAAAGGTCCACTGTAAGGTGGGAGTGAGTCTTGACTTTTCCATCTCGGCCTAATGTCCTGACCGTCGTGCTTCATGGCCTCAGGGCTGTGGTCACCAGCACGTTGGCCCAAATGCAAAATATGCTTTGGACGGATGTAAAGAAAGGTTTCACAGTGAGTCAAAGCCTTACTGTTGTCCAAGAGTTGTAGGCCAAGCGGGTACCTTTGGGAATCACGATGTCTTCTGCTGCTGGTGTCTGTCATTCAAGAGCCAGGTGAGCCCTGCAGATAGAGAGGAGAGACAAGATTTACCTGTTCAAGATGCCTGTGCTCCATCAGCACGTGCCATGGCCTGACATTCTCACCTTGTGTCTGTTCTCTGAGCTGACACAGTGCTTTCAGTCATTTGTTCATCCATGCACTTACCCAACGGTTATCGAGTGGGTGCCTGTGTGGGCCAGGTGCTGGGTGTACAGGGGCACAGTGCTGCCATGGACTTTATCATCTGCTGGAGGGATGGACATCGAACAATTACTTGTACTTGACGGTAACATCTAACAAGGGTAAGAGCAGAGTAAGGGCTCAGCTGGGGGAAAGGGGTTTTGAAGCCGAGACTGAAGGGCGGGAAGGAGTTGACAGGAGGCTGAGTGATGGAGGGATTCTCCTGGGCAGTGGCAGCAGCACTGGCTGTGGGCCAAGGCCTGGGGCAGTTGACAGCACAGTGAGTTCTTTCTGGAACTTTGGCCCTTGAGGCTGAAGCAGAGCATATGAAAGGAAAAGCTGTAGGAAATGAATTGGAGACTTTACCAGGCTTTAGTGTCTCCCAAAAGTAGCTTGATAACCAAAGAATGTTGCCTGAACTGTAACAAATACAGCCACTGGATAACTTGACGTGAATGACAAAGGTCAGTCAGATTTGATGAAGGCACAAGAAGGTGTGGGCTGGAAAGGGACACTTGGTTAGGCATGGGGTAGGGACTGTTTCAATGAGGATTGGGGACTGGTAGGGTGTCAGACCTCAGCCAATGCCCCGCTCAGTCACTGCTGGGACTGTGGGCCTTACGAAGGCAGATTAACCAACCACACATCCCCCATGGGGCCCGGCTCTGAGCTGAGTCACAGCCATGGCATCTTGGAGCTGAAGGGACCAGGGCGATACTCTAGTTCAAGCTGCTCGTTTTACAGGTTACAATGCCATGGCCCAGCTCAGTGGAAGCTGGTGGTGAAATCCAAGGCCAGGTTCCTAACTCTCAAGCATCATGTGCATCCACCAGCCTCATGGCTATTCATGAGGCTCTGACCCATACTTATAATCAGCTCTCAAGAAAACTGTCATCAACGGTCAGATTGTAGGTGCCCAAAGATACTTGTTGAAATAAATTTTTCTTATATTCTTTTCAAGGTTACTTACATTGAAAACTAAACCTGACAACTGTAGTCCCCTACTCACATGAACTTGTGATTTATCAAAATTCTTCCAAAACATTGCTCTTTTGCCAGTTAAAAACAATATTTCGGGTAGAGAATATTTAAGGAAATGAAATACATAAAATACATCATTATACCTATCAACGAAATTGAGTAGAATCTGAAATAGATTTCTTCTCAAATCAATACACGAAATGTATTGAGCTCGACAGTATGTTCATGTAAGGAGGGGGAGAAAAGTTGGAGACAGGTGAAAGGGCAAATAATAGATTATTTCACCTTATAGATTCTGCTGATGAAAAATCTTAAATCAGAATTTTTAATGCCAACAGAGGAGATGATAGATAACAATTGGATGGTATGAACTAGTGCCATTTTGGCCTGGATTGTGTCTTTTTTAGAAGTATAAATAACACCAGAAGGAGAAGGCATAAAAAGCACTTCCCAGAGAATATGGAAATGTACAGTCTGCATGCATGTAAGAAAGAGTTCCTGACACATGAGCACAGTACTATTTCCATGGCAACGGGGGGGAAAGTGTGTCTTGCCATGAAGCAATCTTCTTAGATTCAGACACACTTATAAAGGCCCATGTACTGAAAGTGATGAGGGAGGTATTTTGAAATTAAAAGAAAAATTATTCTAATATCTTTTGAGGTGATCCCCCCCCAGGAGGTTAGGCTATCTTCCCTGTCTTTCCCAGCCATTCTCACGTGCTGGACCTGTCTGCTACCTCCACGATGAGTTTGTTAACCTATGGCACTCTGTTTCCCCAAATTCAACCCAGTGACAGCCTCGGTTACTGCTACCATCCCGTAGGGTTTCTCATACCTGGCTATAGGATCGGGCAGATCTTATATCATTGCTCCCGAAAACAGGCAAACTCGTAGGTTCTTTCCCTACTAAAGTTTTATCATGACTGGTGTGTGTTTGTGCGTGTGTGTGTAGAAATAGAGAAAGGAATACAAAGAATCATCCGGGAGTTAAAAAAAACGTGAGAAATGTGACTGTATGTTTGAGGTTCTCATAGCAGTGCTCCTTTTGAGATGGTTAAAAATAAGGACCGTTAGGGTGCAGCCCTCCACGTTAATTTTTGGACCTGAGGTTCAGAAAACCTTTCCTTTTCTTTTGATATCACCTTGAACATTACCAAGTTCAATGTCAGATTTAAGGACCCTTTCACCTTAAGTGAACAAGTTGGTGTCCGAGGCTCTGCCCAGCCAGAGATAATCCCCAAGCTTTTCCTTAAACACATATGATGTGATTGCTAAGTGTTTGCTTATTTCATTTTCTTGTCTCTTAGTGGTGAGAACTTCCAGAAACAATGAGGCTGATTTATAAAAAAAAAATGCCTTGAGTGTTTGAATATATTTTGAAGGGAATAAGCTTAGACAGTTATCCGTAGAAGTTTCCTCAGGGGAAACTTCCACTGTCTGACATTGGCTGCATACTTTGCCATCTGGCAAGCAGGCGCGTATAGATCTTCTAGGCTAACTCCTGATGCTCAGAACGGAATCCAGCACCAGAATCCACTTTTAAGAGCGGGCTCCACTGAGAATCACATTCCCTGATTACAAGACCATTAAGCACTTAGATGAGCAGAGAGCAAGGTCCTTATTCAACGGCAAAGATTAAAGATGGCGTGCAGCTCGATAAAAAAAGCAATGTCCGGCTGAACTACAAGGCTGCCCACACTCACCCGTGATACACGATCAAGCGATGATGCATCCAGTCCGTCTTCACCGCAAACGCTTTCTTTGTTATATTCAGAGAGGATGAAAACCCGAAGCCGAGGATGATTGCCTCTCTCCCTAGATGGCAACTCACCTGCCTCTCATGAGCTAGAGATGTCAATCAAATCCATCTGGCCACTTTTGTTTCCCAAATTAGTATCCTATAAATGAAATCTATAAGAAGAGAAAAAGAAAAGAAACACTCAGCCTCCTTTGAATTCTCATAATCACAAGGAGTCTCTAGTCAGAGGGGTCAGGCACAGCTAAATAGTATAAACATTCTTTCGCTTCCTTTTCTCCTTTTCATTTCCCAGTGGATTAAAATAGTTCAAGTTCATCTTGGAAAACAAAGAAGCAATGGTTCCTAACACACTGTCACGCTCTCTGTGGACTGCACTCAGCATAATCACGAGGAGACAGTCGTAACTGATGTGGCTTTGCTGGCGAGGTCTGCTTATTTGCATGAATACATTGAATTGAATGCTATAAGGAATAAAAACAAAGACCTTATTATGTTTTCTAGTTTTACAATTGCCGTGCTTTCCATTGGGTCGTCGTAAGTACAGTTCATTCCAAGCCGGCACCATTTTTCAGGTTTTAAAATCACCATTCCCGAGTTCCTATGTCATGTTCCTCTTTTACGAGAACAACTGTCTTTTTTTTTTTTTTTTACCAGGTTTCAGTTGGTCTAACTGGGTAAACCTGCAGTGCGGCTCGTCATTCAACACACACGCAGAATCTGACCGCTTCTCGCCGTCGCGGGCAGCCCGAGTGGGCATTGCCTCTTATCCGGATCACTGAAGTGGCCTTCTGACTGGCCTCCCTGCCTCCACCCTCGGCCCCCGACGGTCCGTTCTCAAGACGGCGGCAGCCAGGGCAGTCCTTAAGACGCAGACGTCAGGACAGGCTGTTCCTCCGCTCAGCACGCCTGGCAGGGCCTCCCCATCTGGCTCAGAGTCAAAGTCACAGTCTGTACAGTGGCCTGTGAGGCCTGCCACGCCCTGGCTCCCGAACTGCACGCGTGTGCTGCTCTCCACCGCAGTCGCTGCTCCGGCCACACTGCCTGCTCGCTGTTCTGTGAACACAGCGCACACCGCCTGTTCCCTCTACCTGGCACGCTCTCCCTACACGAGGGTGTGGCTGCTTCCCCGTTTCCTTCAATGTTTGTACTCGAATGTCACCTTCTCAAAGGCAACCTCCCCAGACCGCCTTGTTTACAAATGTATCCTGGCCTCGTCCCCCTACTCCATCACTCCTGGTCCCTTTTACGGTGTCCTAAGTTTTCTTTTTTTCCGAAGAGCAGTATCACTTTCTAATACGCCACATTATTTCTTTAAACATGCCTTGTGTACTGCCTGTCCGCCCCAGCAGAACGTAAGCTCCAGGAGGGCAGAGAGCTTTGTTCGCTGATGTTCCCTAAGCACCAAACGGTGCCCGGAGCATACGGGGCACCTGGGAAATATTTGCTGAATCAACCAACGCATCCCCAGAGTCAAGAGCTGTTCTTGACACACAGTAGGCTCTTAATACTTGTCGAATGTCTCTCCCTGGAGGAACAGGACTAAGTGTCAAAAGTGGGGACCCAGGCGGCATAGCGTGGGGACTGGGAAGGCTGCAGGCTCTGCCTCCGCTGCCTTGGAGCCTCAGCTCCGCCACGTCCTGGTGCGATGACCCAGGCCATTCACTGAACCTCTCTGAGCCTCTCTGTTTTCTCATCTACAGATTGAGGGTGATTATAGGACCTCCCTTTTAAGGCAGTTAAGAGAATTAAATACGAGATTTCAGAAAGTGAGTCTGGTACATGCTCAGCACATTTGAGCTATCATTTTTATGCGGTCTCATTCTTTCACCCCTCTTCCCAAGGAAATCATGTCTGTGTGGCTTTTCTTCCCCCTCAGGGTTATCGGAGGCAAAAAAAAAAAAAATACACAGCCCCTTCAGGGGAAGCACTTGGTAAACCGGAGGCGACACCACAGATGCTGGGGATTATGATGGCGATTCTTCTGAGTCTCCTCGGAAGACAGAGCTGGACACGCAGGAGCGGGCCAGTGAACACTAGGGACTGTGAAGTCTGTCGGCAATGGGGGAAGGGTCTTAAGTCTGAAAAAAATAATGACACTGGCTCTAATTAACAGCTAGGAACCCCCTCTGTGGCAGAGCCCGGTCACGTGACAGCAGAGGTGGAGAAGGGGCTGAGGCTATATTTCAAGGGCCTCCTCCTGCTTTTCCCTCTTTGTAACCTGACTGCCAGAACTTTTGCTGGAAGTAAGACCCGCAGTCTGCTCTGCAGGGTGGGCTGTTTCTGCACGTGGGCTATGGCTATTGTTCAAAGCATTAAAATGTCTGCAAGTGGGTTATTTACAGAGCTTCTCTCTTCCCAGAGCTGCTCCTACGTGGCAACTCAGTATCTATCTGTCCCAAGGCACACTTTCTCTCACCCTTCCAGCTAAGACCCTTTGTTTGCTGACAGCATCTGGCTCTCCTGGCTACTTAGTTACCTGACACAGCCCTCCCATCCCTGTAAGAAACAGCCCTCCCCTACACATTTGGGATGAAACAGGATTTCTGTTCCAAGCTAGCAACCTTTCTCTGAGGTGATGTCAAACGGAGACAGAAAAATAAATGTGCCATTTCTTCTTTTAAATGGTGTTGGCTGACAAGTCAAGGTATGATTGCCTCTGAGTATTCCTCGAAGGAAAAATAGCTCCTAATTGGGCAAAGGAGAGAAAGGAGCCAGCTGCCACTTTTATGATTATTTAAATACCCATCTACGGTCCAAACCCCCTCATTGTTTTTCATTACCATTGAAATGTGATTGGCACATTTTCTAACGGCCTCCCCCCACCTATGCAAATTGGGGAGAAGAAAGAAATTCATCAGGCCCCCACTGGTTTCTAAATGCATTGTTTGCATGTAGCCATCAGCAGCCTGAAAATATCCTAGCCAGCCAGGAACGTCAAACTGACAACACTTTTTCTCTTCTTCGCTCCGAAATATAATTTTTAACGCATCCATAAAGGCAAGCCAGATTGTGTTTGATCGGTGTTTTTAGTAAGAGACGGGAGGCTGGGTGCTTCTCTACTGTGAGCACTGGATATTAATGAAACCCATTTCTGGGAGAGTTCAGTCTATAAGCGATGAAAGAGTTCATCCACTTGAAAAAAATTCTGTTCTTACCCTCTCTGCTGACAGTTGATGTTTGTGCTGGGGACTGAGTATCAGATAATGATCTGCACATCACTTTACAGTTTTCAAAACATTTCTGCCACCTGTATGTCACATGACACTCCCAAGGACCCCGGGAGCGGGGGCGGGGCAAAACTCATCTTCATTGTACAGATGAGAAAACTGGATCTAAGGAAGATGGGGACGCACAGATTGTCACAGGACATGCCCAATCCCCAGCACTGGCCTTACAGTGCCTATTTTTACCTTGTCTTTTTGACAGCTTTCTTCTTATCCTTTGAAGCCCAATAAAATGTCTCCCTTTCTCTGCAGCTTCTCCTGTTCCCGCCTGCCCGTCCCACCCCCTCCCACCACCAAAACTGTTACTTGATTTAACCAGGAGCAGTGAGCAAGCACTATGTGTGTGTGTGTCCCAGGCAGAGATGCAGCCCTGTCAACATAATTGTGGGTCCTGAGGCAAGGAGCTTGCAGTTTGTCTAGTGACATATAATGTCTACCTCCGGGGGGAGAGGTCCCCGAAAAGACCAAGAAGTAGCACTCCTCTCTATTGTACAAATTCCAAACGCTGAGAAATAAATCAGAGCATCCGGCCGATGGTGTGGAAGGTGTGTCATCTTTCATGACTGACAAAGGTGAAGTGGAAGAATGTGGCTCAGAGGGAGGGCCACATGGCTCTGTGCACGGAAACCCCAAACCGGCCAAGCTCCCACCCAGGGGCAGGCAGAGCCGGCCTGGGCGGGTCCCCCACAGGCCCCAGGATGGGCTGGAGCCGGCACAGACCACCCCTCTCTGCCAGAGAAGGTTTCTGAGAGGCAAGATCAAGGGAGCAGCTAAGCGGAGCACCCGGCACCCAGTTATTCTCCCAGATTTACTCCTCAGGTCGCAGCAGGAGGGAGCAAAGCGTGTCCTTAGGGCGAAGTCTCTCCTCAAGGGACTCCACCCCGGTCGCGGGACAGCAGGGCCACAGCCCACAGCCCAACTCCCGGCCCAGTACGCTTTCTGCCCTGTGCTGCCGCAATGCTAGCTACCCAGCGACACAACCTACACCCCTCTGACCAAAACAAAAGGTGGGGAGAGGGCTAGTAACACTAATACTTACTAACGCTGATGAGGGCCTGCTGGGCGGCAAGGCCCCCGGTGTTTACACACACACACCTCTTACAAGCCCTTGGCTCCCACGGGGACTGATGTCGCCTCATTCTGTGCATCAGGAAAGGCATGCTCAGAGAGGTGCAGGCTCTGGGGGTGACACTGGCCAGATCTGTGCTCTTAACCCTCACAGAACATGTTTGGGAGTTTAACCGAGACAAAGCAACCCAGAGACTAAGCACCTGCTGACAGAACTATCCAGGGACGTTTTCCTGGTCACCAGTCTTTGTTACAGGCTCTCCATCAGGGGGCCCCATCCCTGGACCACACACCGATACTCACCCCCAAGTTTCATCTGCACCTGCAGCCGCTCCCCAGCGCCAGCATCACCGCCTCGGCTCCGCCTCAGACCATCAGGCATTAGGTCTGCACAGGAGCACCGGTCCCTGGTGCCAAAGAGGCTGGGGACCACTGCATGTGGTACAAGGCTACTCAGAGCCGGTCGGAAAACTGGCACCAGCAAGGACAGGAAAAGAACTGAGAGTAAATGTTTAGAAACCTTTTGTGGCGACTTGGTATGGCTGCTACATCCGAGTGATCGGCGCTTGTCTCATCGATCGGGCTCGTTTCGTTGAGCAGGGTGAGAACTTTTGGACGATCTGAACTCTCACGATGAGTCACAAGTGGCCTGAGCTGTGTATCAGAGTGTAAATTTGTAAAAATGAGTTCTTTATCGTAGTTTGTGAAGCACCAACCCTGTAGTACCACTTCAGTTAGCTTGAGGGGTGGGGGATGGAAAAGGAGTCAGGATGACCTTGGACAATTCCCTTTGGATGGCTGTAAAGTCGAGGGGTGGGCTAGATTCTCTCTCAGGTCCCTTTTATGTGGTGGCATATCAAGCCACTACAGAGCACATGTTATTTTTAGATTTAAAACATTTTGTATTTATGAAAGAGCATCCTTATACTTAGGCATTTATCTCCGATCATTCTTCACATCCATACACCAAAACAAAACAAAACACGAAACAAAACAAAATAAGTTCGTTCAAGTATTCCTAAAACCTCCTATTCAAAGCTGGACTCTTCTAAGTCACCCCTCATTCTCATTCTTGGTGTCCTTCCCTTCCAACCACCCCGTGACATTGTTCTTTAGGCCATCAGGGCTGTTGCTCTTGCAGCATTTCTTAAAGAGATGCTCCACTATTGTCCCCAGAAATTTATTTTCGATTTGCTGCTGGATTCCATGGAAAGGCTCTGGCAGTGACAATACATTTCGACTACTACCCTGCCGGTGACAATTAATTGACAGCCACGTTCTGATTTCAGATAGGTTAAAAGGTGAATTTGGAAATGAAATTTGGTGTTTTGCTCACTTTCTTCTGCCTTCTCCTATCATTGCTAATAGCGACGCCAGGACAGCAAAACTTCCTCTGTTCCGAGCAAATCATGTTAACCTCCTCCTCTACATAATGAAATTATTTTCAGCAATAATCATGTCGTAATCAGAAATTCGGACCATCTCCTTGACTTGTTCATTTTAAACACAAATAATTTTAAATGCACGATTTCATTTTGAAAGTTCACGACCGGTAAAATATATTACGTATGAACTAACATTCGCGTCTGCCAGACAAAACCATCTCACCTCACCGACATTCTGTTAGCTATTTTAACTTAGAATGCAACCGAGAACTCCCAGAAGTCACACGTACTGGAAGTAAGAGGCGGGTTCCACGCCTCTGTCTTTACCGGCCCTGGGCTCTCCTTGCCAACTGATTCTCTTGTTTATGTGCAGGAGCAGGAAGGGCAGCAGGGTTTGGGGACAGACCGAACAAAGCTCCAGCATTCCAAACCAGTAGGACCCGAGCCTGCAAGTGTCAGACAGAGGCTGACTAAGTGGCTGGGAATTCTCCAGTAGAGTTCAATACTTCTTAAAGGGTGAGTAATAAAAAAGAGATGCTCACTTGAAGCTCACCTATCTATTATCAAAACTCGGTTGTGGCAATCCTGTAGAATTCAGCAGACACGATGAGAGGAGGAGGCTATTTTATCACTTACGTTTTTCAGAAACGTCGGCACATGGTGATCATAAAAAAGCAGATACATTTTTTTATTTTACCTGGGCTTGAAAAATTATTTTAAAATACTCTCTGCAATGTGCCTTCTTATAGCTTTAAACCTGGGGCAGACCACTCCACCTGAACACTTTACTCTTGGCATGCGGCTGCTTCCGGGGATAACACTTTGCATATTTTAGGAGACTGAAGATGACTTGGTTTTAAAGAGTTTCAACAGCAAGTCAACTTGCTCTTTGGTTCAATCGGTTTTAGTTCTTGGCCAAGGGATGGGGGAATAGCAATCAATTTAATAATAGCCAACACCTTCTGCATATGTGTTTTCTGTGCTCTATCTCTTCTTTTCTTCCAAAAGCACCTCTATGGGATATGTTCTATTATTATCTCCAGTTTACAAAGAGGGAGATTGAAGCTTATGGAGGCTGAGTGATTTCTCCAAGGTCACACAGCTAGTAAATGAATGGTAAAGAATGGGTCTGGGCCCAGCAACTTGTCTTTGAGGCCTATGCTTTTGACCTTCAAGCTGTAGGGCCTCCTACTGTGTGTCTACCTACCATGTGCCCATCAAGCAGAAGACAGCACACCACTATAAAATAGAAACCATTTGGGGTGTCTCTTTAGGGCCAGGAACTATAAATACACTATCATATTTAATCCTTGCAGCATTCCTGCAAGGGAGGTATTTAGGAATCCTTTTTACCTAGCAGGAGAATGACATTCAGCAACATTAATTGCTTTTACATTACAGAGTGAGTAAATAATGGAGTGGGTATTCAAATTTGCACGTGTGTGTGTGTGTGTGTGTGTGTGTGTGTGTGTGAGACCTCATACTTCCTGTCTGAGGCACCCAATGCTATGTGATACATTGAACCAGAAATGTACAGGTGCACACACAAGATGAGAAAATCCCTATGCATTAGAAGAAAGATGCTAGGTACTTGATTTCCCAGCCTGCCTTGGAGTTAGGATGGCACAGACTGGGCCAATGACATGTAAAGGGGAAGTCTACTGGTGGACGTGGATGGGTTCTGACAAAGTTTTTACTCTCCCAATAAAAAAGAAAATCTCAGCTGTCAAGGACCTTTTCTCATGCTTCCTTCCTTGAACACAAATGGCAATGCTAGGTCTGCAGCAGCAATCTTGTAACCATGAGGCACAAGCC
Source organism: Macroglossus sobrinus (assembly GCA_004027375.1). NCBI lineage: Eukaryota > Metazoa > Chordata > Mammalia > Chiroptera > Pteropodidae > Macroglossus > Macroglossus sobrinus. The sequence continues at coordinate 13,512 of PVKZ01006984.1, read as the reverse complement.
AAAAGAATCTCAGAGATGGCTGCCCTAATATCACAGAGTTGCTAAACCACCTACCTCTGTACTTCCTGTGGGAGAAAAAAATATATTTAAGTTACTCTTCATTGAGTCTTCTGTAATTTGCAGACAAACACAACCTTGACTGATACAGAAAGAAGACAACATTTGAATAGCCTCACTTCTCTTCCCTGAGGGTTAAGCCTTTAATGTCTATGTTTATTTGAATGGATTTTTTTTTTTTTGCTTCCTCCATAAAAAAAGAGTACCCTGAATATAACTTAAGATGTCTTGGAGTTGTGAACATGACACTCCAAGTATCTGGTACACTCACAGTCCCTTCTGAGAACAAACACTGGTGGGTCTTTAAAAATGGGTCCATGTTTTGTGCCAGGTGGCCAGGATTCTCTGACCAAAGCTAAGGTGACTGTGACACATGGAACTTCATCCACAACATCCATCTAAAGGTCAGTGAGTCACCTACGAGGTGGTTTGGCATGAGAGCCCTGCCCAGCCAAGGGTCTGTGGAGATGCTCACTGGCTCACCTATGACAGAGGCTGAGTGACACTGAGAGAAGGCAGAGCCATAAGGCAAGACAAGCCATGAATAAACAGTGCTGTGAATCCACGTAAGTCAGGAATAAGCAGAAACAGAGCGGTAGACAGACTGTGGAGCCACAGGAGCTGCCCATGCTCTGTGGCTGGCGAAGCCGTCTCACCTCGCTTACCGCCCCAGACACGCTGACAACAGCCCAGCAGACCACACTGATCCCAGCCATCTTGAAGGGCTTAACCAACACCTTGGTGGCTCAGAGTCATCATTCTCATTATCGGTCCACCTGAGGTGCTGCCCACACATCTCTGGAGCCCAGAGGGTGAGGGCAGGGCGCCCCTGGGCCACATGTGGCCCCAAGTGCATGTCTCCTTTAGCCTACGTGGTTCCCTAAGAAAGTGTGCATTTGGATGCCTTTTGGTGGGTGTGTGCTCTTCACTTTGTCATGGTCCCTACCCCTTCTCTATGCCTAAGACCTGCCCTGCGCTGCACACAGACATCGCCTGCTTGGTCCATCACCTGTGGGCACTTGGGTTGCAGCCTCTGGCAGCATATAGCAGAGGCGGTCAGGCCACAAAGGCTGCCCGTGCGCTCCACGTGGCTGACGTCCCTGCCCCCCCACCCCCCCACCCCACCCCCGCCCCCCGCAGCCGCAGACCCATGCGCTTACGGAAGGACAGGAAACTGCCGCTTCCCCAGAGTCTTCCTCATTTCTAAGGGCTATTGCAATGGGGGTGGGGGGGGGGACAAGGCTGTTGCCACCAGAGCTGGTACCCTCATGACTCACTCCCTCCCTGCAGAGCATCTGTTGCTCCAAACTCCCATCACCGCTTCTAACCTCCGCGGGCACCACTGCCCACAGCCCTGTCTTCCCTCCCGCCTCCTGCTGCTTCCCAACCCTCCCTCCCGCCTCAGCCGCGTTCTGGGGGTCAGCCTTTGTGGCCATGCCCGATCGGAGCATGCAAACCACGAGTCTCGGCACAGGGTGGTGCCAGGGACAGTGGCCCCGGCAGCAGGGTTCGTGAGCTGGGCCCTTGGGGGCTGTGCTTTACCATCCATCAATTCTGTTTTGGTTTTCCAGAGACTTTTGAGTCTCCAGAGGGATTCTAGAAGCCTATGGGATCTGGAGATGGGGCGGGTGCAGAGGCGGGGCTGGAAGTAACAGCCTGTGCAGAGTGAAGGCGGGATACCACGGCTGGCCTCTGAGGCGGAAAGCGAGTTTGCCTTATGGGACGGGTTAGAACAGACAAAACGGTTACAAAGGACACGCAGAACCACGCGAAAGGTGGGCGAAGGTGCAGGCCACGGTGCACACGCGCAGGGGTGTGAGTGCGGCTGTCCACATGTGTGCGTACGTACACACGTGTGCACGCGTGCGTGTGTGTGTGTCGAAGCATTAGCACTGGGCAGCTGTGGGTAATAAAGGTAGGAACAAATCATGCAGGGTCTAGAAAGGCAGACGAACGAAACTAGAATTACCGCAGCCGGCAGTGTAGAGCTGCCCTCGGGGAGAGGGATTTGGGTGCAGGTACTCATCGAGGAGGTGAGGCGCCCAGGGCAAAACAGAAACGGAGAGGAACTCATCCTAGGATATTTGGAAGGCGTGATCGACAAGCCTGGGGGATCGGCTCCATCTGAAGGGCTGAACCGAGGAAATGAGTTTGATGTCAAAGCTTTGCGCCCAGGTCAGGGGCCAACTGGCAGGGGCCATAGAAAGAAAGGACAGTGTGGGAGGCCTGGGAGATCACGAGCTCGGTTTCAGAAGTGACATCGCGTTCTTCAGAGAGACCTACCCTCCTCAAGTATGTACTTGGCTGCCTCTGTGGCTGCCAGAACAGATGTGAATCTGGGGTGCAACGGGGAACCAGAAGCTTCCAGGAGATAACAGGTGGGTCTCTCTGTGAGGGCTCGGGCAAGAGTGAGAGAGATGCAAACCAGTTAGCCCAAGAGAAGAGCTCAGAAGCTCATCGTTTGTGGTGACTTCAGAGAAATTCTCATATATTCTTTTGCTGACAGATAGGTCCCGACCAAATCTGGATCCATCGGCACAGCGGTGGGTGGGCAGCCAGCCGAGTTGTTAAACGGGAACTGACCCATCGCAGGGAAAAAGGGAAGGGCACATGAGCACTGTGCTCCACATCCTTGCCGTGGACCACATCCCCATCCTCTGCACTCAGACACGACTTTCAATACCAGCAGCCCCCAAACCACACCACATTGTGCGACTCCCGTAAAGGCCATCGTTCCGAGGCTGTTTGACCTTCCACTAGGCGTTTGGGACCCTTGCTGCACCCCAAAGACCTAAATGGAGTTCCCTTCACAGGCAGTTCCTGCCAGAAACTAATTTTCACAACATGTCATGCCCTCGAGTTTCCAACTGGCTGTGGATTTTAGAGCAGAGATCAACAGCTGCCCGCTGGGCCCGTATAACCCTGAATCTGATCCTTACTGTAGCAAGACCACTCAGTTCGTGGAGGGACATTTGGCTTTTCTCTGCTTCCAGGCAACCTGGAAATCCTGGGTGAGTCCACACAGCACGCAGCAGAGTGAGAGGTTATTTGCTGTGCGGGTTTGGTGCACATGGAGCCAATCCCAGCTTCGCCTCCATCAGTCCCTCTGACCCGGAAGCGCTAACTAGTCCTCTAAGCCTCGGTCTCCTCATCAGGCAAATGGAGATAATAACGCCTAGTTCAGAGTGCTGTTGGGATGAATGCATTATGTGTGAAGGCTGTGTTAGTTACCTATTGCTACAGGACAAATTTCCCCGAAACACAGTGGCTTCAAGCGACAGTAAGCACTTGTTGTCTCACAATTTCTGAGGATCAGGCATTTAGAAGTGGCCTAGCTGGGCGGTTCTGGGTTGGGCTTCCTCATAGGTTCAGTCAGATGTCAGCAGGAGCCGCAGGCCAGACTGGGGCCACGGGCTCCCTTCTGAGGCTGGTCCCTACATGGCTGATACGTCGGTGCTGGCCCTTGGCAGGAGGCCGCAGCTCCTCTCCACGTGGGCTTCTCCACGTGTCCTCGGAGCATGGCGCCTGCCTTCCCTCAGAGCAAGCAGTGCAAGAGACTGAGGCAGAAGTCGCCATGCCTTTCGTGACTTAGCTTCAGACGCCGCCCATCACCACGTCTGTTGTTCCCGATCACAGAGGTCGGTCCCGATTCTGTATGGGAGGGGACTGTGCAAGGGTCATCGAGGGCGGTCCTGGACGCTGACAACCACAGGTTAGTGATCACAGCAGCTAACTAAACAGCAGCTGTTAACAGGGCTATTACTCTTATTATCTGCTTCTTATCACTTCCACAAAGTAACCAACCAATCATTGCTTTTCTACTCTCAGATCCAGGGGCCTGCCAGTCCCATGGTGATGTCAGAAACGGCAGCACCCCGTGGCTTCCCAGGGGTGACTCAGATACCTTAAAGATGTTCTCTGACACTTTGGCCTCTTCTATCTCTTTCCTCATTTATATAATTAGAATCCTCCCAGGCACTTCTTGATTTGTCTGGTGAGTCAGATGTCACATGGTCAGCCAGGATCTGCAGGACAACAGCAACCTCCTCGGCAGGGAAGGTGCTGACTCACCATTTGTGGTCCAGCTCCGCCAGGCAGAGAGAGCAGTGACCCAGGCCACCATGAGGACAGTATCAGAGACCATGCTGGAAACGGGAGTGTGTCGTTAAAGGGCAGCTGAAGCGGGGTGTCCGGCAGTTACCAGCAGCGGGCCAAGCGCCTGGTTAACTGTAAGGCAGCATCGTCGTGTCTGACAGCCGGTGTGCGACACCCGACATCATCACAGCAGATGCTGCACATCTGGTGAGGCTCAGGCTGGCCAGTGCTAGGATGGCGGGGGACACGTCGGTTTTAGAAGCTACCAGTTGTTTCCACAGAGAGAAAACGCCCCATCATTAGCTGGGAACAAGGCACCCCAAAATAAGAACATTTATTCTGTTCCCTTAACAAAGTTCTGGCCAATGGGATGTAAGTGGAGGTTATACAGACAACTTCTGGACAGGAGGTGTGCCTTTCATCTCCTCTGGCTCATTCCTGCTTTCTGGGATGCCAATCGAACGACTGGAACCCCAGGAGCCGTGTTAGGCCGTAAAGTGACCTCGGGAATAGAAACCACTCGTAGCAGAGCAAAGAGATGGAAGGCACCTGGGCTCCTGACACCACAGAGCCCCCTTCCAAGCCTGGACCGCCTGCCTCTAGATTTCTTGAACATTAGAGAAAAATAAACTCTTCGGAAAAAAAACAAAACAAAATCCTGTTCTTACTTTGATTTCTTTCTTTTACTTTGTGATGAAGCTAACCCCAACTCTCATGGCCACCTCCAACTCGCACAGCCACCTTCTGCAGTGGCCATCGTTACAGTTCTCGCATGTGGTCTGCCGCCGGGGTGTGCACCCACCTGCCGTGAGAAAGCCTGCGGAAACGATCCCAGTGAGAAGAAAAACCGTTACTTATATTTCATGCAACATTTAATAAGCTCCCCTACTACGGACAAGCACCGCGATGGGTTCAAAGACGAACGGGTCTCAATCATCACAGTTACGTGGAGGAGGTCAAGCCATCGTGTACTGCGTTTGTGGTGAGTTTCTCCTCCCTCTTGGGCCCCCTGCTACCACCACCCTATTCATTCATGTGTACTTTCATTCATTCACTCAACAAATATTCCTGAAGACCTTCCACATGTCAGGCCTTGCACGAGTGCGGGAATCACAGCGACGCGCTGAAACGGATGTGGCACGTGTCTTTGCGAAGCTGACAGTGTGTCTACCTTGCAGTATGACGTTAACGGTGTCGTATGAGTCTACCTTGGGTTCCCAGGCCTGGAAGAAATAAAGTTGTAGTCACATGATTTCTTATCTCGAAAGTGACATGGTCAATAACCAAAGAGAAGAAAATAATCACCTACAGTTCAGAGAGCTATATTTTGCTATTTTTTGAAAGCCTTAGTATAAGTATACTCGTGCTTTTTTTTTTTTTTTACATTGGGATTATTTTATTTTGAGACCTGCTTTTTTCATTCAATGTCATCCTGTGAACATTTCGCCATGACACTAAGTGCAGCCCCATGACGTTTTTAGAGGAGATCACGTGCCCCTTACATGGAGCTGATGTCATTCATGCATCTCCTATTGTCGAACCCACGGGCAGATCTTCATGTCCACCATTGTAAAGAACGACTACAAAGACTATTCACATAGCCAAGTATCTTGTGAATACTTGACGATCATTTCTTTGGAATACATTCTAAAAAGTAGAATTGCTAGGTCAAAATATGTGTAAAATTCTAAGAGTTTTGGTACAAATCTAAACTAACTTGAAGTGGTTAGACAAATGTAGTCTCCCTCCAGTAGGCCAAGAGTTTCAATGAACGTTTGTATTTTAAAATAAAAGACTTCGAGAAGACTCCCAGAGCTCGATGAATCACCTCCACTGTCACGTGACCTTTTTTTTTTTTTTTTTTTTTCCAGATTGCTTCTATCCCCAGAGGAAAGAGCAGAGCTCCCAGAGAAGGCTCCTGGCCAAGGGCACAGCAAGATGGGCCAGGCCCGGTAACCAGAGCCGTGGCAAAAGTCCTGCTCCAAGATTAGACCGGCCTGACTCCTGCAGAATGTGCTTCCAGCTGATGAAGGGGCACGGAATGCTCACCCGAAAGGCAGAACGCCCCGATTCAAGCTCCAGGTCCTGCCACGGAGGTTAGCTCTACAGAAGGTGTTGTTACGACGCCTTCCCCAACTTCGCCTTCTCTCCCTTTTCCTTCTCGTCCTCGTTCTTTGTCATCTGATCATTATCTTCCAAAATGAAAAGAGCTTTACTGGATTTTCTATCTATAAAGTGATATAAACCCTTTGAAGTCCTTTTAAAGATATGCATAAAAAGAGAAAGGAAAATATAAAAATCATCCCTAAATTATGCCATCCAGGGATATGATCACGGTTGAGATATAAGCGAACATCCTTCTCGACGTTTCTCTGCATATGTGACAACTCCCATTTATTAGACAGCCTTACAACAAATTCACGAAATAGGCAACATTGTCTCTTATTTATAATTATGGAAACTAAAGTGTTAGAGACGTCAAGTGACTTGCCCAAGGTTATAAAACTAGTCGGCGGGAAGCTGGGATTTGAGCTTGACCCTCTTACTCCAAAGCCTGCGAATCTTAACCATCGCATGATTTCTCCTACTCTTCTGCTTTCCTCTTTCCGCATATAGATTTGTATAAATGGAATCCCGTCGTTTCCTTTGTTTATCTGTTTCAGTCCAAAGGTGCCGGGGGAATCTCCACAAAAACGTTAGGACAGCGGGCTCTGAAGTTTAACTCTTGACGGCCTGCTGAATCTGTAAGCGTGAGCCTGCTTAACCTCAGACAATTTTCCTCATCTGTAGAACGAGGGTTGCAATGCCTCACTTAAGAAGTGGTTATGAACATTCAATCAGAATGTAAAGCACCTGTCACATGGGCAACACTGATGAAATATCAACTCTTATTACTTTCCAGGCAAGAAATGTGGATGAGTGTGATCATTTGAATGGCAGTTCATTATGGTGGGGGCTATTGTATGATCAATTGAACAGACATTAAATAATGTTTCGTTTTGGACAGACATTCCATTGTTTCCAATTCAATGTGTCGCCAACGTGCATCCCAACACTTTCCCCTTTGCATACTTGTCCAATTGCTTTTCTGGGTAAATTCCTAGAAGAGGATACATATCACAGATATGCCGTGCAGAAGGGCTGCGCCAGCTCACTCCCAGAGGGAGGTTCTCAGAGCAGGACATGGGGGCGGGGGAGTCTCCCTTCCAGTTGCTGCTCCTTCCTTTCCTGGGAGCTGTGAGAGGCAGGTTGCTTCCTAAAGACACCTACCACTCAGATGACTCTGCTAAACCCCTCCCCTCCATCTGTTAAAAACAACATTCAACTACATCCGTTTTAAAGATCATGATGACTTAATTCGGTGATTCATGAAATCGGGCAGAATCCTCTCCAGCAAATAGGAAGGAACTCTGAGGAGCTGTACAAAATGGAAAACTTTTATAGGCAGAAGGAGGCGGGACAAGGAAGTTCCCACAAAAAGTGTATTTTTTTCAGGCAAGGTCACCTTCCTATCAAGCTGATTACCTGCCTAGAGCTGACCAGGTAATTCCATGTTGATTGGTTAAGACTGCATTCCTGGGAGAGGCTGAAACTGCAATTACATCAGGTGTTAAGTCTCTGCGTGGGGACGTGGGCTTAGCACAGGTGCCTCCATTTGGGGCCTGTTGTCTCTTTTTAACACTTCCTTTCTCAGATCAAAACAAAGAGAACTGTTTGGTATCCTAGCCAGGCCCCTCACACTGTATAAACGGGTAAAATTTAAGGTGCCTTAATTCAGCTGAAAACAAAACAAAACAAAACAAATATTGCTGAAACTCAGTTCCGTTGAGTCCTCACACATCAAAGCCTCTGTGAGTGTGTGTGTGTGTGTGTGTGTGTGTGTGTGTGTGTGTGCGCGCGCATGCGCATATGTGTGTCTTTAACCTATACAGTATGTTCACACATAGGCACACACAGATTTGATTATTTATATAGGGGAGAGTATATGTCCAAGGAATTTACACACATACACACAAATATTTGTGTGTGCGTGTGTGTGTGTGTATGTGTGTGTGTGTGTGTGTGTATACATACACACACGTATGTATATAAATATATGTATATATACCCGGTCAGCTCTAGGCAGGTAATTAGCTTGATAGGAAGGTGACTTTGCCTGAAAATACATATAAAAAAATGTATTTATATACATATGTGACCGAAGTTTAAAACAGAAAAAAATATAATCCCTTGTTCTTAAGTCCCAAACATTTTCTACAGCAGTATTAAATACACCTTCGTTTTTCCATGTTTATAAATACCATGGAATGCTAATGTTTATTTTCCTGATTTTAATAGATAATTTCGATCTCTACCCGGCATTTTTTGAAACAAGCCTGCACCACGAAACAAGAATCGGTGTGGGCAGCAGTCCAGGTGCTGGAGCCAGCGCAGCCTTTGCCGTTGATCTGAAGGTGAATATGGGAAGCCAGTTCTCATGCTGGGTCTCCCCGCCACGCTCCACTCCCCTGGAAAACCCTCTGAACGCAGAAACTCAGCTACTCCCCTCCTTGTTCCTATCCGTAGGAGAGAGATAAAAAGAGGTTCCAATTAGTTTTTAAAATTCTGTTTCACTCTCAGTGTCTTCAGGCAAGGAGCCACGCAGGGCTCCAGCTGGGATGATGAAGCTGTATTCCCATCATCTGGTCTGTTCGCCTCCAGTGGGGCTGGCCACTTTCTAACAATCAGTTCCCTGGAGTTTTCTAGTTTGCAGTCAAGCCTCTGGGACACTGCCTCAGAGTTAAGTAGACCGTGCAATTAGGCAGAGGAGAGCTCTCTCTGTTCTGTTCTGTTTTGTTTTGTTTTGTTTTGTTTTGTTTTGTTTCAATGCAGTTGTATCTGAGGTTTGCATCAATTCCAACAAGGCTCCTTAGAAGTCAAGCCATCCCGCCCTCCAGACAAATGTTAACAAGATTAGGTGGGAAGTCCATGTTACTTCCGTTTTAAACACATCCAAAAAATCTCAGAAATGCAATTTAGACTGCAGTGGAATCTCCATCATCCCTAATTCTTCACCAGATTTTGGGTTTTCAAACATCTGTTGCAGGAAACCCATGCAAGCGCGTCCCAGCCTTGACGCCAACGGGCCAGCTGTTGGGGCAGTTGGCTTTTGTCTCCTCTCCGAGGACAATAATAATACACGCATGTCCCATCTAACTCGTGGACTTGCCGCGGTAAGATTCAACTAAAGTAACACGAAAGTATTTTGAAGATATACGATGCAAGGTATTTATTAACGCTGGCCTGGTTTATCTGAGTTGCTTGAGAAGATATAGAAGGGATGGGAAAGACTGATGTTAGCCACTTAGCTGCTTCCTTTGTCCTCCTGAGCAGACACAAGGCTTCTCTCTCCAGGAAAGCCTACGGCCCTTCCGTCCTGGTTGGTGGGCTCTCGTTCCAGCTTCCACATATCTCAAGGGGGAAGGAGATCCCATCCCATTCAGGTAATTTATCCCCCAGTTCAGAAATCGTCATTATCTGGGAGTTCTTTCAGTCTCTACCCAGAGTCCCTTGCACAGCCAAGTAAATTAATTAATTGCCTCTTATTTTGATGTCGGAGGAGATAAAGAAGACCTCCTTCCCCCTGGCTTGACCTTGAAGGCTGTTTAGGTTCTCGCTCTGCTGCCCTGTTTTCTTCTTTCTCTCTCCACTGGAGGAAAGGCAAGCATTTATTTTATATGCAGTTAAGAGAAATGTCAACCATTTATCTTATGTGCAGCCCAAAAGATACTCCTGCAAGAATGGAAGTCTCAGAATGAGGCTGAGGACAGGCTTCTAGATAAGGGGAATATTTAAATGTGGCTAACATAGCAACATTCCGCCATGGCAGCTCCTGGGGAGAATACGGAGGGAGGGCAGACCAAAGAAAAACAGTGTTTCACAGCGACAGTTACAGAGGCATAGGACCCAGGCTCTGAAAGCCACAGGGCTTGTCAGCAGCCCAGCCAGGGTTGGGGCCCAGCAATGCTCTGTTTTCCAGAGCCTTCTTTTGTACACTGTGGTAGACTTTATAACACTGTACACTGAGGATACACTGAACTGATTTTTAAAAAAGTAGTGTGGCATGGTGCTATGATGTGACGATGGCTGCACTGTCAGTAGATGACAGGAAAACTTCAGCTCCATCATGATCTTATGGGGCCATGTGGTCCACGTGGTTTGTCCTTGACAAGATGTCATTATGCAGCACATGACTGTATACCCTGTTCTTCCTTGTCACATAATGAACTCTTCATCGAAGCTCAGCAGTTTCTTCCGTGGCGTTAAAGTATTGAAATTAGTCCTAGCACTGCGATTTGTACAGTGAGGCTTTCATTTTTTTTTTGCTTTCCAGTAAAAGGGGCCGCTTTCCAGAAGGCAGATCATTGTGATTTTGAGTATAAAGTGGTCCACTGGGAGGCAGGACTGGGAAATTGCCACCCTCAAAGTCCAAGCCGGCTTGCACTAAGGCAGGAAAAGGATTTCCAAAGGCCAGAATCCCACTCTCCATTAACCCCTGCAGCGACAGTGCTTTCTCTGTGATCGCTGGACGTGAGGAGGAGCCTCCAAGCCCAGGGTGACCGGCAAAGGCTGGGAATGGGGTCCCCTTGGCACCAGATCCTGGCACTAAGCCTGCCCCTAATGTTAGTGGGTCTCAGAGCAAGGTGCAGCTTTAGTACCCAGACCTGACTCCATCTTGACTGAAAGGGATTATTACACAGATGCACCATCTATACCCCCAAAAGGCTGCCTTCAGCCACCATTCAGAACTCTCTGCAGGTGCAGCTCACCCTTGGGAGGATAAGTTCAGGACAGAGACCGATATAGGCCTTGGAAATCAGCTTCTGACCACGTGGGCATGAAATTCTGAGATGCTGGGTAACCAGAGTTGCTTGTTCTAGAATGGGGGTGGGGGTGGTGGCCCATGGTCTCTTTGCTCCATGGGGGAGGCACACAGGCAGAGAGGGTCCAGAGCAGGGCTTTCTAAAGCTTTCTACACTTGCTGGCTATAAGCAGGTTGCTTAACGCCCTCTGCCTCAAATCCCCCACGTGTTAAATGAGAATAATAGTAACACCTCGTGGGCTGTTGTGAGCACTAAACAGGATAATCCATGGAAAGTGCTTGGAACGGTGATGGCTCTTAAGCACTCAGGAAATGACAGCCATGATCGCTCTTATTTTACATCTATAGACTCTGAGTTCCAAGCAAGAAACCAGCCACCCAGCATCTGCAGTCACATCCAGTTCCCTTTAAACACTCTCACCCCTGGGCGAGTGTCACAGAGCAGTGAAGAGTGCTCTAGACCAGAGCTGTGCAATGGAAACATCATGCATGTCAATAAGTAATTGTACATTTCCTAATAGCTACATTAAAAACACTAATAAGAAACAAAAGAAATATTTTAACCCAATATGGCTAGGATGTTTTTGCGACATGTAATCAATGTAAAAGTTATTGCTGAGATATTTTACATTCTTTTTCTTTGTACTGAAACTTTGAATTCAGTGTTTCTTTTATATTTGCAGCACATCTCAACATGGACTAGCCATGTTTCACGTGCTCAATAGCCACTCGTGGCTGGGGGCCGCCATCCTGGACCTTTCAGCTTTAGATCCTCGCTGCTCTGGGAGTGGCCTGCTAACCAGCTGTATATTTGGACCATCTGGGGGCTCATTAGAAATGCAGAATCTCAAGCCCCAGTCAGACCTACTGAATCAGACCCCGCATTTCAGCGAGATCCCTGGGGGATCTGTGCACACATTAAAGTTTGAACAACACTGCTGGCTGGAAGCAAACGGGAGCTTATAGAAAGCGGAAAGATGCTCCCTGCTCTCCCCTTTCCTTCTTCGTGCCTCTTTCCCTGTGGCTTTCCGGAGCGGGCAGCCTTGGCTCCACTCGAGACCCCTCTAGAAATCTTTAAAAATGAGACACCTAGACTCCGCTCCAGAGAGCTTGATTTAATTGGTCCAGGGAAGGACCTGGGTGGTGGATATTGTTAAAGGAGTTTCACAGGTGACAATACCTTGCAGCTTGGGCAGAGTCACAGGTTAGCCGACACCCGACACTCAGCCTCATTCAGTCCTGCCATGTGACAGGGTAAACGCACTTCAACGTGTCTCCTCGGGGCTTTTGGAGCAAGTGGGACTGAGCTATGCAGATAGTATGAGCAGTCCGATCTCTGTAAAATTGCACAACTTGTCCCAATTATCTCATGCACTCCCTGAAATTATGACAATAGTGTCCCTTTGAGAAACTAAGGCGTTTCTTGCCTGCTGCTGTCCAATCCTAGCTATGGTTTGCCACCTCAGCTAATTCCCCCGAGGTGACTGAAATGTGGGAGGAATATGGGACTCACACATTTATTAAATTATGAGTCGTTCTAATAAAAGAGCCTGTGTTTGGCATGTTGATATTGTTGGTCTTTTCTGGGAAACAGTGATTTATTCATAAACAAAGAGATATTTATCGAAATCCTACTCTGTGTTTGACCCAGTGGGGTTGCAGTGATATTTCAACATGGTAGACGCTACCTTCAAGGATCTCACAACCTCCTGGGGACCGGAAGGGGACCAGAATTCAGGAGAGTTGGGTCCTGCCTGTCCTTCAGTGTCTGAATCTGTAAAAAGTGAAATGAAATCTAAAGTCTTTATTACCAGGGATTAGGGTGTCTGAGGGATATCAAGCACCATCACTTTCTTATGTTATAGACTGGTACCTTTTAACCCTAAAAAAGTAATCTCGATGTATTAATCTAGCTCCCTCGGGTCACCCCGTTTCTTCTTGCAAAGAAAGCCTTCTGGGTAAACACTTAAATGTGATTTTACATCACTGAGGGTCCAACTTCACGACGTTTCCCCTGTTTTGAAAAACCGTATACAGTCTGCTCTCCCTGTCAGCTGGGTCAGCTGGGGCTGCCGAACCAACAGCGGATCAAAAATACTCAGAAAGAAAAAAATTACGTTGATGCTGATACGTACTGTGTAGTCAGGCCTAGGATGGCTGTGTCTGTACTGAACATGTACAGACAGTTTGTTTCTTGTCATTTCCCCTAAATAATACAGTCTAACAACTATTTACATAGTATTTACATTGTATTGGATACTATAAGTAATCTAAAGATGATTTGAAGTATAGGGGGATGTGCATAGGTTCTATGCAAATACTATAGTCATTTTTGTAGGGAACTTCTTAGGCATCCTAGGATTTGGGTCCTGGGATGCGGGGAATCCTGGAACAATCCCCTGGCAGATGGGGGTAACTGTATTTAGCATCATCATGAAACAGAGACAAAATGTTTTATTATGCAAATCATGAACAGCTGAAAAGGAAGACTTCGTGGC
>PVKZ01006983.1:0-27879 GCA_004027375.1 Macroglossus sobrinus | reverse complement strand
AAATTTTTCAACATGTGATCTAAAACAGTTGGTTTAGGGGAACCTCCCGCATATTTGCAGAGAACTTTCTTTGAAAATTGGGACCAAAGGCCAGTGTTAATATATTTTCCAAAGTCCCAGAAACCTGGTTGAGGCAACTCAAAATACTGAAATTATTTTGATGAAATACAGAATCCTTGTTTTCTACTCAGAAAACTTTCCCCAAAACATTAGAAGCAGACTAATGGTCTGAGAAACATTAATCACCATTCTCAATTTTTGCATCAGCTTTCTTTCAACATTAAAATTTTCATTCTTGTTTCTCTTAACTACATAACATTTCTCCTCAGAAACTCTTCCCAAACCTCCTCCTACAGTCTCCGCACATAAAAATTTTCTCAAACCTCTACCACTTTCCTCTCAGGATTTCCCTTCACAAACCTTCTACTACTTCCACAAACCTTTTTTACACTTTCCTAATTCCTTTAGTTTGCCTCCTTTTCTTCATTTAGCAATAACCAGCTCTGAGGCAAACACATTTCAATTTTCCTTCAAGAGAAGTTTCTACTCTTTATATCTTCTGTTATCAAGGCACACTTTCCTTTCTTCCCTTCTATTTAATTCCCCTCAGTATTTCTCTCTACATACACAAACCTTCTATTACATACCTTATTTCTTCATGTAGATCTGAGTTACCTCCTGCACCTCCCATGACAGAACTATCATGCCACAAAAGGGGACTAGGGAGAGGGTCAGGGAAACTGGAGGGGATGCCACTCATTTCTCCCATTTCCAGTCACTCCCCTCACAGGGATTTCAGACACCTTTTAGCATTGATGGGTCAGTATAAACCCCCTACCCAGATCACTGGAGTAGGCTCCTTACAGAGATCCAGTGAGTCCACAATAAGCCGTATGAGGATTGACACCGAACTGCAGATTGGGGCTCTACTCTCGCTTCGTAGTCAGGCCACATCTCAATTACTCAGCATTCATCTTTCATACAACCTCCCACCGTGCTTTAACGTGTCTGCTAACTTGTGGAGGGTGCTTGGTTGCCCTCTGGAGGGTGATGGAGTTCCCCCTTCTTCTTAGTGTTGACCAAACTCTTCCCATGCTGCGATGGTGACTCAAAGACAAATAAGCCCTCTCCACAGAGGAGACCACTCAGATGCTCATCTGGCTGTGTCCCCTCGCGGGGAGCTTAGGTGATGCTTAGTCATAGCAGATTCAGTTTGTGACTTGTGATCGGACACAAGTCTGATGCCGGACCATATGCTGTTCACCACGGAATCGCAAAATGAGCCCACACAAACTCCGTGGCCTTCAGAGGACCTTAAGGGTGCCCAGCCATGGAGCTACAAACTCGTACCTCACTGATCATACTGGCCACGCCACTCATTCACTCACTCATTCACATATCAGGTCGAAACATTACTCCTTCCCACCAGTATACTCAGTCAGTGGGGGCCTGCCTCAACCTGATACCTCCCCGCTAAGGAAACTCACTCATACATCAGGCTAAGTGGTGCCTCCTGCCTTTATGGAAGGCCTCTGTCCTACCCTGACATCTCCCCCACTGGGGAGACCCAGTATCTGCCCCTGCTTTTGGAAACTCTGATGAACCTGGAATACATGTCAGTTTCCCTAACCAATGTCTTCTTACCAAAGATCAGGAAAGGATCAGCTTCCTTTTTCACCTGACAGGTGGGACCAAATGAGGACTGTCCCAGGACCTTTCCTCCTTACTTTGATACCTTTTCCTCCTGTAGCCAATACTGGTGAGTTGGTCCTTCCCACCTATAAGTCCACTTGGTGACTCAGTATCACCAGAAGCCAGGGCACCAATCTGAAAGAGAACCCGAAATACTCATCAGGTGGAGCACCTCCTCAGTTGTCTTGGTTCTTCTCTGCCTCCACCAGGCAGAGCCACAGGTCCAGCAGCTTAAGGGGCCAGAATCAAGGTTGGAATCTCACTGGGGCTCCAAAAATGTTGTGGAAAAATCCCAAAACCAGTCCAGGAAGAACCAAGCAATAACTTGGAGATGGAGAACTCAGGTTTATTACGCACAGTCCCAGAGGAGCTAGTGCTCTGAAGATCTGGGCCCTGAGCTGTTTTACAACATTACTTATACAGTAGTCTATTGCATGAGCTGATTGTTTGATTTGAGATTAGATCGTTGAAAAGTGGAGGGAGTTTTTATGGGTGCAAGTAGTATCATTGGTGGAAGGGCAGGAGTTTTTATGGGTTACCACTGGTTACAAATTGTTACAGGAAGTGGAATCTGCCAAGGGACAAGGTGCTACAAGAGGCAGGAGCTGCTATTGGTACATTTACATTTACAAGTTTAGCAAAGTACAAGTGAGCTTTTGCATGAGCTCCTACATATAGCAAGTATACTTACAGATGCAGAACCAAGAGCTGATTGACTTTTTGATGTAAATTCCTCACATTTCCTCTTCAGAGCTTCCTGACACCACTGACAAGGATCTTACAGTCATAATGTGGAAGAGCGTCCAAACACCTTTGTGGAGGAGCTTCCAGACACTGTTGTGGAGGATCTTCCTGACACTGTTTTATAAGATCTTCCTGACACCGTTGTGGAGGAGTTTGACACCATGTTAGAAGAGCTTCTTGACACCATTGTGGAGAAGCTTCCTCACACCATTGTGGGGGAACTTCATGACATCATTTTCTAGGAACTTACTGATACTTTGCTAGTGGATCTTTCTGACACCATGGTTAAGGATCTTCCTGACACCATTATGGAGGAGCTTCACACAACCATGATGAAGAAGCTTCATGACAGTGGTGGAGGATCCTCCTGACACCATTGTAGAGGAACTTCCTGATGCCGTTGTGGAGGAGTTTTCTACAGCGAGGCCCGATAAGGTGGTCCCATCTGTTACCAAGATAAGAAGGCCTTCTACTCTCAGAAATGGAAATGTTGCTGTAATTCTTTGTCCATAAAATTACAATCTAAAAATGTGAGCATGCCTGCTAGATGGTAGAGATAATCTACTAGTTGGGAGAATGTTGAGTGAGAGTCTGTGACCACCTGATATCTGATTCAAGAGGGCATTCCAAAAGAAGAGAATTACTTTCACACTGGAGCGTTGCAAGCTTTGTCCTCAGCAGCAGTTTCCTACTTGAAAAAAAAAAGAACTTTGTAATTGCTAATTCAAAAGGACTTAAGATAGCCTCCATGAAGAACTCAAGCCATCCTACAACCGTTCTGTACATTTTCTCTTGGGGTCATTGACTCTGGCACTGTTCCTCAACTATTGTCCTAAAGTCATCAGGAGAACAGAAGGTCTGGGTGAACAGTGTCCAGGGGGATAAGATACTCACAGTGGTTTCCTTTTTCTTTTGACAGGCAGACAACTGACCTGATGAAAATGTACGTATTTTGCAATCACTCATTTGTGGTAGGTAAAGCTGGGTGCTGAAGAAGATGGGCCTTCCCTGCCCATCTGTCTGGAAGCCCCCCAAATTCTGTGATTCTGCCAGGGATGAGGGTTAGGGGTTTAGTGAAAGCACCTGATAGTCTAGGAAATGACTATGGAAAATTTGTAGTCCTTGGAAACAATTGTATGTGGGTGGTGAGGTTTGTTGTTTGAGTTTTGGGGTAGTGTTTATAAATGTGTGTGTGTGTGTGTGTGTGTGTGTGTGTGTGTGTGTGGTGTGATTGTTAATGTGCATGTGTGTATGAGTACCTGTGTGTCCTCAAGAGAGTTTCCTATTCTCACAACACAATATATATGTCTACTTTTTAAAAGAAGCTCCCCACCACAGCACACTATTTGTAATTAACTCTTCCTATCCCCCAGCTGTATCTGGAGGTTTATTTAATATTCCCTCTCCTCATGTGGAGGTGGTACAGAGATGAATGGCGCAAGCACTGACTTCCTTTATGGAAGAGCCAAAATCTGAACCCAGTCATGTGTCCCTGTGTTCATGCTCTGTACCACCAACCTGCCCTCACCACTGAGGTAAAAGATTATCAGTGACCGAACAACAAAGTGCAAGCTTCTGTGGGCATGCCTGGAAGTGCTAGTGCCTACACAGCTCCCACACACAGCCCATCTTGAGAAGATGTCCTCAGTGTCACACAGCCTAGGGCAGCCACAGGTGCATGTAACAGCTGCCGTGGTGTAGTCATTGTGTGAAAAGCATATGGAGGTCCCACATGCTCCTGGTCAGCTGACAGGTTGAAAGAGTTGTGAAGACAATGTTTATCATCATCTATCAGTGCTGCAGTCACTCCTCAGCCCCTGTTTCAGGGCAGTAGGAGGGAAATAACATCACAATAAACCTCAAAAGCTCACAAATCCTGCAAGCCCATATGCAAGGACAGTGGCAAGTAAGCACTCGAATTTGTCCTGGTGGAGACCCAGGTGCTCCTCAGCCTTACTGCACATCTTCTGTTCTGCTGGGGTAGAGAGAGCATCAGTGTTTCCCCCTGCCTCCCCTGTGGGAGGAACTTTCCCACTGTCCATGAGCAGTGTGAGTATGGACAGCCACTGGCTCTAAGTTGGATACACACACTCTATCCAAAAAAACTGGGAAGAAAATATCACAGGGTTGATAGTGACTATTTTAAATCATGGGATATTGGTATTTTCAAATATTCTGCATTTGATTTTGTTTATGGAAAATGATTAGTGAGTAAATCTAATGAGATACTTTTCCTAGACTTGAGTTTGGTCCCCCAATCTATTTTTCACCAACAACAAAATCTTACAGAAGAGAATAAATCCAATAGTAGAGTTTGTAAATTTTTCAGGAAAAATTGATTTTGAAAGAAGCAAAAGAAACAGTGGCAGTTTAGCCTAATTTCAAAACAGATGGAAGCACTCAGGCTTCTTTCTTTGAAACATAGCCTACATTGTCCTATTTATTTTTGTTAGATTTATTTCTCACTGATTGGATTCCTTTTAGAAAGCCACAGGCACATTTTTTCTCTTTTCTTTTATGCTCCTCTCCTTGGCCTTTCTTTCTCAAGCAAGGAGGAGGTCTGGCAGCAACTCAGTTCATACTTACCCACCACCCTCAGTACACTCTCACCCCTGTCAGTACTAAGCAGAGCTCACTAGTCCTTTATGAGCAGCAGCACTAAGGACTGACAGTCACTCTGTGTCCTCATAGATCCCCCTGAAGGCCTGCAGGAAGAGCCTCAGTGAGAGGACAGATGAGGTGACATCTCTCACCAAAGTAAGCTCTCCCTCCTTCTCCTGCTAGATAAATGGGGCTTCTTCCTTGAAAGAGAAGTTGTTAATTGCCCAAAATGGCCTTGAGAGGTAGTTCCTCCAGCAAAAGTTTGTGCCCTTTGGCCTTAGTAGTTTTGTCCTGTTCTTGCTGGTGGGTTCTGTTGATGCTTCCAGCATTTCCCATCTGGTTTTCTAATGTCATTGAGTTAAGCAAAGGCCTGTACAAACAGGACCCGGTGCTATGTGGCCCTTATAGTA
Organism: Macroglossus sobrinus; assembly: GCA_004027375.1. NCBI lineage: Eukaryota > Metazoa > Chordata > Mammalia > Chiroptera > Pteropodidae > Macroglossus > Macroglossus sobrinus. The sequence continues at coordinate 22,432 of PVKZ01006983.1, read as the reverse complement.
TTTTCTGTCATTTCATGTGGTTCCACTTGCCCTTGAAGGTGGTGTACATTCTAGAATTCTTCATTTGCTGAGGAAAAAATCTAGAAACTGAGAAAAGGATGGTATTTTTGCTGGCTTTAGTGTGGAGAGCCACTTTGATTCTAGCTGCCTGTTGGCAATGAGAATCAGAGACGTGGTAATAGAAACTAATAGACACAAATCCCATTACCACCCAGGACAATGTTTACTGTCTTCATAATGGATAAACCATGTTTTAGAATTTTTTCTTATTGCACCATAAAAAATTGTTTTAGTACAGAACATCGCCTCTCAGTAGGTGTCATGGCATTTCTAATGCTCATGATGTGCCACTGCTGCCACTTCCTTCATTCACACCACCATTTCATTAAAGGAAAGCCTCTGAATGACTTCTCCCTCTTCCCCCTCCCTTAGCTGATTGCTGGGTGAGGCTCCTCTTTTTGGCAGGTGGCCCCCAGTGTAGCCCCATGCCACACCCAGTTCTGGAGGAATTTGAGCCAGGGGAGCCTCTAGGAATATTTGGGGGCAATTAACTGTGACTTCCTGCAGAAAGGTCTAATGTTTACCTTCAGACACTCTTGCTGAGAATACACAGTGCCATCCTCATGTGGAAAATCTGCCCCCTTCACTCATCCAAGATATGGACTTTGCGTGCTGGGTGAGAAACACTGTATCCAATGAGAAAAGACCTGAGAGGTCTTCCGGACTTAGCGTCAGGGTAGTACTGGGCTCCTATTCAAAGAGGACAAAGGGGACATTGTGCACTGCAAGGTAGGACAGAGAAGCTCTACAGTGTGATAGAAGCATCACCTCTCATGTCCCTGTGGAATCCACAGGGACATAGGGTTACGGTTTCCTCTGGAGGGCTTTGTAAGAAATCAAGTCCAGGAAGTTGGATTATGCCAATATTATATCAAATGAGCCAAGCAATGGTTTGAGTTTTCTTTGGACCAGGACAGCTGTGAGAAATATTAATATAGTAGAATTTCATTGCCCTGTAGGTTTCCATCTTTTCCCCACCAAACAAAAATGAGGCTGCTTAAATGTAAAATGTCACTACTTTATTCCAGAACCTGTCTCCTTGAGACAGGGTCATCCTAGAAATCTGAGGTAGCCACCAGTGGATTCCAACTGCAAGAACAGCTCCAAGAGGCGTAGGCTGGACTTCGAGAGGGATTCAAGTTAGAGGAACATAGGAAAACACAGGAAGGTCATCCAGGCCCTGTGATGGCTTCAAGATCAGGACAGGCAGAGTAAATGATCCTCTGAGCCCAGCCTGGCCCAGACAGGATAAATTTGGCTGTGTCTTGAATGGGAATGAGAAAGGATAAGGTCAGCTTGCTGAAGCAAATATAGTATAGACCTGCCTTCTCTAAACCTAGAGAGAGGAGCTTTCCTCCTGCCCTGTGGTCTTCACTATCTGCTCTTTGGCAACCAAACTTTTTCTCCTTCCCTCCCTCCTTGTCTTGTACCCTACATTTTTTTCTCCCTTCCTAACAACTCCCACTCTCTCTATACCTATTCTTTCTTTAATTTCTTTTTCATTTTTTCTTTCTATTTCATTTTATTATTTTTGTGAGAAAAAGCACACAGCATGAAATCAAACCTATAAACCCCGATGCTGCACATAGTACAGCATTGATAACCGTATGCAGATTGTCGCAAGGCAGCTCTCTAGAACTTTTTCAACTCACATGAAGAAAACTGTCTGCCCTTTGACATAGCTCCATATTTCTTCCTCCCCCCAATTCTTGATAACAAGCCTTCACTCTGCTTCTATGCGTGGACAAATTAGATACCTAAAGAGAATCATACAGTATTTGTTTCTCCTTGACTGGCTTATTTCGCTTAGAATAATGTCCTCCAGGTTTATTCCTGTTGCTGCAAATGGCACAATTTCTTTGGTTTTTAGGATGAATAATATTCCACTGAATGTATATCCCCCATCTTTTTATCCACCCATCTGTCAACGGACATGGGGGCTGTTTTCATATGTAGGCTATTGTGAAAAATTCTGCAGTAATCACAGGAATGCAATTATCTCCTCAAGGCCCTGATTTAATTTCCATGGGAAGCATAGCCAAAAGCATTATCGCTAGATCATATCATGGTTCTATTTGTAAATTTTTGAGGAACCTCAATGTTTTGCATAATGGCTGCACCATTTTATATTCCCCCAACAGTGTAGTAAGGTTGCAGTTTCTACACCTCCTTGCCAATATCTGTTATCTTTTTTTCTTTTGGATAATACACATTCTGACAGGAGAGAGGCACTATTTCCTGGTCTTTTGATGAGCACTTTCTTGATGATTTGTGATGTTGGGCACCTTTCATAGTTCTCTGTACCATGTATGTTTTCTACAGAGAAATGTTTTTTAAAGTCTTTGGTTAGTTTTTACCGGGTTATTTGTGTTGTTTTGGTTTTTTGTGTTTTTTTTTTTTTTGCAGTTGAGTGCTAGTTTTTTGTATATATTTTGAATATTAACCCCTACAAATATAAGCTTCCCAAATGTTTTCTCACATTCTCTAGGTGTCTTTTAATTCTCTTGATTCTTGAAGAAACTATCTTTTCTCCATTATGTCAACCTGGTGTTCTTTCAAAGATCATTTGGCCCTGTATAGGTGTTTATTTAGGACTCCATTCTTTCCATTGATCTATATGCCTGTTTTTAATGCCTCTACCATGTTGTATGGATTACAAAAGATTTGGTTTGTGTTTTGAAGTCAGGAAGTGTGGAGCCTCCGTCTCCGTTCCTCATTGTCAACATAGCTTTGGCTACTGGGATGCTTTGTGGTTCCACATGACTTTCAGGATTTTTTTTTCTTCTGTAAAAGTGGCATTGAGATGTCGCTAGGTGCAACAAGAATCTGTTGGTCCCTTTTGCTTTTATGATAATGTTAACAACATCAAGTCTTCCAACCCGTGAACACAGTATTTCATTCCAATAATTCACGTCTTTTAATTCCCTCTTCTTTTCACTTTACAATTCTTCCATCCTCTTCAGGGCTTTTCCACTGCCTTGTCAGGCTCTATTCCAGAGTCATGGCAGGGCAGAGGGAAAAGGATGAGGAATGAAGCGTGGCAGCACCTACCACTCTGATTCTGTCTCAACAGGTGTGCTAGCCATGCTCTTCACCTTCGCTTACATCTGGGCCTTCTGCTGGGAATTCTCTAGTATCTGGTTTTGACCATACTGTTGAACGATGCCAGAGCCTCAAGTAATGCATGATGAGGGCACCTGGGTCCATGATGTCCCCACAAGTGAATGATCAGATCAGCCCAGAAAACTACTCTGCAGAAATCAGCAGGGGAGGGGAGGTTACACCTTCCAAATCAATGAATTCTAGAGTTGCTCTGTCCACTGTGACAGGCTGTGGCCATAAGTGGCTGTTTTTAACCAATTAACTTGATCATTGATTAACTCAGTGAATGAAAATAAAATAAAACATTTGCTCAGTCACACTAACCACATTCAATTGTGTTGATAATAGTCAGAATTTCTGGTTGATAACTTTGGAGGTGGGAGCTATGTTGGGTCTGAGTTAAGAAGGTGAAAAGTGATTGCTTCAGCATCTCTCTGATTTCAAGTCTGCAAGCTGATCAATGTCTTGTTCAAGGGCTCTGATCCGAAGGAGCCCAGGGAAGGTCTGAGAACATGGAAGAAAGATCAGGGTGAGGCCATGTGATTCTTCATAAACTCAAGTGGGACTGAATGAATAGCCAAAACTCTCTAACAACTTTATTGTTTTTGTTTCTGCTTCTAAATATTGGGTGTTAGAGAACGTCCTGACTTCAGCAGCAAGGATGAAGACGATCCAGGTAGGTGTCAACACACAGGTCAGATCCAATGAGAGGGGACAAGTTTGGTGGTATGTGCTATATGACAGACTGAGGAAGTAATATATAAAAGCAGATAAAGAAAAGAAATGTGCATAGAAGTTTGATCCCACTTATAATGATGTCATAAAAGAGGAACTATGTACTTGGGCATTGACTGTCGTATGTTTGACATCACCTTTTCTTGCTATGCTATTTAAAAATTATCTTTCCACATGACATATTTATTCCTTCCCCTACTCCAGCCAAATCTCCTCAACAAAGAGAAGATGAAACCATTTAAGAAAGAAAAAAAGAACCTTGACTTCTGTTGCATGGAGAAAAGATGTAAGGAAAAAAGTGGGCCCTTTCTCTATTGTTTCCAAACTTAAATGAAGGAATCTTTCCTTTCCCTACTCTGCCAAATCTCCTCAACAAAGAGATTATGAAACCATTTAAGAAAGAATAAGAGAACTTTCAACTTCTGTTGCATGTGACAAAAGAGGTAAGGTAAAAAGTGTGCCCTTTCAATATTCTTCCTTTACTTACATGACCTATACTTTTTTTTCCCTACTCCAACCAAATCTCCTCAACAAAGTGAAGATGAAACCGTTTAAAAAAAATAAAAGAACCTTCAACTAGTGTTGCATGGGACAAAAGAGGTAAGGTAAAAAAGTGTGCTTTTTCTCTATTGTTTCCTAACTTACATGACCTACTCTTTCTTTTTTCTACTCCAGCCAAATCTCCTCAACAAAGAAAGGATGAAACCATTTAAGAAACAATAAAAGTACCTTCAACTTCTCTTGCATGGGAAAAAAAAGATAAGATAAAAAAGTGTGCCCGGTCTCTATTTTTTTCTAAATTACATGACCTAATCTTTCTTTTTTATTCTAGTCAGATCTCTTCAACAAAGAAAAGATGAAACCATTTAATAAAGAATAAGAGAACCTTCAAATTGTGTTGCATGGAACAAGAGAGTTAAGGTTAAAAAGTGTGCCTTTTTGCATTATTTCCTATATTACATGAACTACTATTTTCTTTCCCTTCTCCAGCCAAATATTCTCAACAAAGAGATGATGAAACCATTTAAGAAACAATAAAATTATCTTCAACTTCTCTTCCATGGGACAAAAGAGGTAAGGTAGAAAAGTGTGCCCTTTCTCTATTTTTCCTAACTTACATGACCTCTTCTTTCCTTTTACTACTCCAGCCAAATCTCCTCAAGAAAGAGAAGATGAAATCATTTTAAAAAGAATAAAAGAACCTTGAACTTCTGTTGCATAGGACAAAAAAAATAAGGTAAAAAGTGTGCCCTGTCTTTATTCTTTCCTAACTTACATGAGCTATTCCTTCCTTCCTGTACTCCAGCCTAATCTCCTCACAAAGAGAAGGTGAAACCCTTTAAGAAAGAATAAAAGAACCTTGAACTTCTATTACATGGGACAAAAGAGGTAAGGAAAAGTCTGTCATTCTCTATTGGTTCCTAACTTACATAACCTATTCTTTCCTTTTCCTACTCCAGCCAAAAATACTCAACAAAGAGAAGATGAAACCATTTAAAAAACAATAAAAGAACCTTCAACTTCTCTTGGATGGGGCAAGAGAGGAAGGGTAAAAAAAAAAGTGTGTCCTTTCTCTATTTTTCCTAACTTACACAAGCTATTCCTTCGTTTCCCAACTTCAGCCCAATCTCCTCAACAAAGAAGTGGTAACCATTTAAGAAAGAATAAAAGAAACTTGAACTTCTGTTTCATGGGTAAAAGAGGTAAAAAAAAAAATCTGCCCTTCTCTATTGTTTCCTAACTTATATGACCTATTCTTTCTTGATTCTACTTCAGCCAAATCTCAACAAAGAGAAGATGAAACCATTTAAGAAACAATAAAAGTACCTTCAACTTCTCTTCCATGGGACAAAAGAGGTAAGGTAAAAAAGTGTGCCCTTTCTCTATTGTTTCCAGCTTACATGACCTATTCTTCCTTTTTCTACTCCAGTCAGATCTACTCAACAAAGAGAAGATGAAACCGTTTAATAAAGAATAAGAGAACCTTCAACTTGTGTTGCATGGGACAAGAGAGGTAAGGTTAAAAGTGTGCCTTTTCTTTATTGTTTCCTAACTTACATGCCCTATTCTTTCCTTTCCCTACTCCAGCCAGATCTCCTCAACAAAGAGAAGATGAAACTCTTTAAGAAAGAACAAAAGAATCTTCAACTTCTATTGCATGAGACAAAAGAGGTAAAGAAAAAAGTGTACGCTTTACTATTGTTTTCTAACTTACACAAGCTATTCTTTCCTTTTCCTACTCCAACCAAGTCTCCTCAACAAAGGGTGATGAAATCACTTAAGAAAGAATAAAAGAACCTTCAACTAGTGTTGCATGGGACAAAAGAGGTAAGGCAAAAGAAGTGTGATTTTTCTCTATTGTTTCCTAACTTACATGAACTATTCTTTCCCTTTCTATTCCAGTCAGATCTCCTCAACAAAGAGATGAAACCATTTAATAAAGAATAAGAGAACCTTCAAATTGTGTTTCATGAAACAAGAGAGATAAGGTAAAAAAAAAAGTGTGCCTGTTTGCATTGTTTTCTATATTACATGAACTATTATTTCCTTTCCCTTCTCCAGCCAAATCTCCTCAACAAAGAGAAGTGGAAACCATTCCACTTCTGAATAAAAGAAACTTGAACTTCTGTTGCATGGGACAAAGGAGGTAAGGTAAAAAAGTGTGCCCTTTCTCAACCTTTCTTTATTGTTTCCTAACTTACATGACCTATTTTTTTTTCTACTTCAGCCAGATCTCCTCAACAAAGAGAAGATGACACAATTTAAAAAAGAATAAAAGAACCTTGAACTTCTGTTGCATGGGACAAAAGAGATATGGTAAAATAGTGTGCCCTTTCTCTATTGTTTCCTAACATACATGACCTATTCTTTCCTTTCCCTACTCTGCCAAATCTCAACAAAGAGATGATGAAACCATTTAAGAAAGAATAAGAGAACCTTTAAATGTGTCACATGGAACAAGAGAGGTAAGGTAAACAAAGTGTGCCATTTCTTCATTGTTTCCTAACTTACTTATTGTCACTTCAGAAAAACCTGCCATAAAAAATACTGGGGTTTCTCCTATTTCTTGTGACTCCCAAAGTGGAGACAGAGGATGGTAACACTCTGGGCAAGCCAGTGAAAGGTGGCCTGAACACATCTTCCCAGGGAACAGATGCCCATTCCTCTCACGGGCACAGGAGAAATATTGTGGTGGAGTCCATGGAACCCAGGAGGAAAGTAAGAAGAAGCCTGAAAAGCCAATCAGCGGATCCACTAGGGGAAGACGTGCCTGTTGATTCCAGGTTGGGTTCTTCATTGTAATTTCTGCCTCCCAACTGAGTTCTTCCCAACATAGTTGAATAGGGTGGACAGACTTGTTTGGGAACTTTAATGTCAAGAGATCCCTATGCAGTCTCATTGGGCACCTCATTCCTTGATAGTGTTCATGAAGGTTATTTTTGACCCCCATGACAGTCTTCTTAATTCATCCAACCACAGGGTCTAGGAAGACATGAGGAGTTTGTACACACTGGACTCTGTTCAGGAAGGAATGAGCAGGGAGATGGCACACTCAGCACTAGTGAAGCCACTGCCACTGTCATTCAGGCATAGCACAGGCTGCTCAGACCAATAGTCAGCAGACAGTGGAGATTTCAGCCTTAATTCACGGAATCACCAAAACACCAACACAGAAGGTCAGTATCCTGGTTCATGGGCATTAAGTGCTCATCCAGGATTGGTCAATGAAAGAGAAACTAATTTTTGGTAAACCTGTCATGTGGCTATTGGTGTAGAATGTTCTGTGTTGGTTTGGGTGTCTCTCAGACCACTAGTTACTCAGGGCACTCACCTGGTCATGGGGAAGGCTCAGTGTGAGACAGCTGACAGTGGGCAGATGCTGGAGAGGATGGCCACAAGTTGGGACTTCTCTGATCCTTCTGAAAGACTTTGTCAAAAGAAATTATTGTTTTGGAGATGAGAGCCTGAAAAGTAGAAGCAGGGTCTACATTATAATTTAGGCTCCATATGGCTCAGTCTCCTCCTCCAGGACATCAATGGGGCAGGAGCATTTGACAAGTCACTGAGAGTATCTTATCATTCAGGCACAAAAGGTATGGCCTCAGGTGTCTTAGAAGTTCAGGAGCTCTAGGCCAAGCATATTGTCCATGTTCTCGTTCCAGATTTACACTCATCAGTGTTGTGTCTCTGGGAAAATCACGTAATTTCTGTAAATGTCTATGCTTTTCAATGTAAACTATAAGTCACAGCTTCTGCTTTCCCTTTCCTGCTGTGAGGCTGATGTGGGGATTTCAGGAGATGATAACAGATACTCTCCATGAACTGGAAAGCATCACCCTCGTGCAAAAGATAAAAGTAACCTTCCACTGTCCATTTCTGTGGAGCCATCCCACTCCTCTCTCTGGATTCATCTTCTACAAGTGTCTAGCTTTTACTTGTAGTCATTCAATGATCATACACTTACAGAGCCATTACATAGCACCAGCCACTTATTTTTCTCATAGATTTACCTGCATGTAATCATTTTTAGCCTCATCACATAATACTAACTAGTAGGCCACTGTAACATTTGCAGATTTTGGAACAGGGCATTGAGGCCACAAGGTATCTGAAGTACTTTCCCAGGTATGTGCAGCTCTTAAATGAGGAAGAAGAGGTTCAAAAGAGTTTACAACTGGCCACACCACAGGGTACATTCTTCAGTGCAACTCGAGGAAAGTACTGTGGAAATATGCTCATTAAATCAGTTCAGGAATAATTATTCACCATTTTTATTTTAAGAGAAAATTATATAAATGCTAAGCCATGCTGTTTTTCAATCACATGAGTGCAATTTAAATGTCTCCATTCAATTAGAAGTGCTGTAACTATAGAGGAAAAGATGCGTGACAACCCAAAATGTGGTTTACATAAAATAGTAAACAGGGTCTCTAGCTAACGCTCAGGAATTATCTGATTTTGGACATGAGCTGAATATATCTCTCCCTAATACAGTTTCTTCTATGTTGTAAAAATAGAGACCCTTTATTTAGAATAGGTTTAGATCAACATAAATGTTGACCAGATAATATACCTAGTTCCCATAATCCACCCCTCAGGTTTCCCTTATTCATAGTATCTAACATTTGTGAAATACATTTCTTATAATTAGTGAAATAATATTAATATATTTTTATTAATTAAAAAGTCCTGAGTTTATATTCGGTTTCACTCTGTGCTGAGACATTCTTTGACCAGAAGAATATCATGTATCAACATTCGACTGTCATACAGTTATCTGTACGCCAGTGTTCATAATGGCATTATTCACAGTAACCAACAGATAGAAACTACCCCTAAATCCATCCATGAGTAGATAAATAAAATATAATGAGTACCCATAATGGAATGCTATTCATGTTTGGTGACATGAAACAATCAAAAGAAAGATTACTAATGTATGATTTCACTTATATGAGGTCCCTGGAATAGCCAAATTCATTGTGGTAGAAAGTAGAGATGATCAGGGACAAGAAGAGGGGGTAGAGGGAGTGATTTGTTAATGGGAACAGAAGTTATGTGGAATGGAATGGCACATTTGGGTAGAGATAGTAGAGATAGTTCACATATTGTGAATGTTAATAATGCTACTGACCTTATACTCACAAAAAATATACATATTATGTACCCTTCATTACAACACAAAGGTTAAAAATTCAATACTAAAGATGAAGACAATAGCAGCACATATGAATGCATGTGCTGAGATGGTCTTGTACTATTCCATAAGAAGTGGGAACTTGGCCAGGTCTATGATGGGCAAGAGGAGTCAATGAAACTCGATCACTGAAACATAGCATGCATTTCATTTTTCCTTTAAGATTATGTCAGATACACTGGCTTCCCTTTAGCTTTAATGCCAAAGGCTCCATTTCTTTCTTTCCTGACCCTCTTTTTGGCCTTCCTTCAGCCACCCAGGAGGATGACATTGCAGCAGCTCAGTTCTGGCTTATTAAATGCCCACATCCACACACTCTCACCTCACAAGCACAACTTGCAAAGCTGTGGGAGTAGGTCCTGAGCAGCATCACCAATGACTAACAGCTACCTTATGTCTTTCTAACTCTCCCTGACATGGTGGTGCAGGGGGTCCCTAAAACACCACAGATGAGGAGGTCCCATCTATCCCCAAGGTAACTTGCTTTCTTGCACTGAGATAGAAAAGTTGCCTTTTCTCTTTTTCAGTAAAATTAGCGTATGAAAATGTGAACATGTACATGCTAGATGACAGAGACAGTTTACTAAGTAGGGAGATTCTCTAGTGAGAGTCTATTTGACCTGATACCTGATTCTAAAGGGCACTCAGAAACGACAGCAGCAGTTACAAACTGTATGGTGGAGAGCATATTCCTCTGCAGAATCTTTTTCTCTTTGAAAGGAAATTTGTAATTGCCAAACCAAAGGGACTTGAGAGCCCTTCCATTATGAGTTTCAATCTTTCCAACAGGCGTCCCTTGTGTTTTCTCTTGAGTCCTTGACTCAACCACTGTTTTCTGTCTGGAGTGCTAAGGCCATCAAGGGAAATGAAAGCCTGTGCAGAGTGTCCAGGATGAAGTAATCCTCACTGGATTTTTTTCTATTTCTCTGATAGCAGTTGGATGTGTGAACAGATGAAAAAAATGTACGTATCATGAAATCAGTCAGTTGTTAGGAAAAAAATCTAGGTTCTGCAGCTTTGGTCTGGAAGGCCCTGATTCTGGGTTCCTGCTGGGAAGAAGGGTTAGGTGTAGTGAAAGGAAGTGTTTGTATAGGAAAAGACTCTGGCCAGTGACCTGATGTTGCTTTCTTTAATGAACTCAATAAACTGAAATACAATAAAATATCAATTGGTCATTCCTATTACTCTCATTCAGTTGGAATTTCAAGTTAGTAGGGTTGGAGGTGAGAGCTGTCACGGGCAAGTAGAAGTGAAAAGGTAAAAGTTGATTCTTTAAGCATCTCTCATTTGAAGGTTGGTAACTGTGACCAATGTCTAGGTGAAGGTCTACGACTCCATAGAGCCCTGGAAAGGTACATGAATTGTGGGGGATATCAGGGTGATGCCCATGACTCACCATAGACTCAAAGAAAGTAATAATTTTAAAGTAATAAAATTATTTTTAATAATTTTATTGCTCACGTTTCTGTGTCTCAGGATTATGTATGAGAGAACTTCTCTGACTCCAGCAGCAAGGATGAAGTCTCTACAGGTAGGTAACAAAACACAGGTCCGATCCCATGGGAGAGGGGCCTGGGAACAGTTAGTGGCACCTGCTGCTTGGAAAACTAAGGAAGGAAGACATGACATTAGACAAAAAAAAAAGAGGAAGAAGGAAAAGAGTGTAGAAGTCTGCTGTGATCTCCTTTTTGAATGATGTCACAGAAAGAGAAATTGTTTCGTAGGCTTTGAGAGTGGTGTGTTTGTCTTCTTGTTTCCTCACTTTGCTATTAAATAATTATTATCCCCACAAGTCTTGTTCTTATATCCCCTTCCCAGAGCTATATCAGAGTTTGGGCGTTGATCTGTTAGCACTCCTGGGAATCATATGCAAGAGATCGTGGTTTTGTTTTTTTACTGACCTATGATGGATGTACTTCAATGGGACACAACGACTCCCTCCTAGGCTCTTATACTGGGGACAGAGCCTTCTAGTGTGTGTTGGGTGGTGTGTAAGAAGTAAATTCTCTTCCATTTAAAGTAAGGAAGCACCTTCGTGCTTCTGTGCTCAGTGTTGCTCCTCATTTAAAGGGCACTCCCACAGCTGCATGAGGGAAAGAACAATTCCTCTGGCATTATAGCTGTTGCTTCAGTATCCTCGAGCTCATCTCAGCCTCCACATGTCACCCATGTTTGAGGTGCTGAATGTGCTTCGACATGAGATAGGCCTGTGTCCAGCTGCCTCTCCAGGCCTTCCATGGCCAGCAGGATTCTAGAGGGCACACTTTATCCCACAGCATTCCTGACCTGGACCCCTGGGATTGACCAGGCCCCAAACAGACTCTCCGATCTGCAGGGCCAGGGGGTCACTAGATGAGCAGTGTAGAGATGAGAACAATAATGTGTCCTGGTGTTGGGCTGTATAATCCCAGGAGCAAGATGTTGGGTTTCCACCTTGACTCTAACTCGCCCATTTTTTCCTCAGGCCACCCCACATTATTGCTGCCCTTGTCCAGTTGAAGACCACACCACGGATGATGAAGACTGTGACATAGGGAGCATAAGAATGCATGTAATTGATTTTCTCTTTCTTCTCTTTTCCATGTTCTCTCTTTCCTATCCATATACTCACAGTGGCTCTTCCCCAGCAGCTCTTTATCAAAGGCTCTGGTCCCATGCCAACACTTGAGATCCTGGGACTGTCACTGTCTATAATGTCTCCTCTTGTAGCATCACCCTGCCTCCTGACTCCCATTGCACCATTGAATCATGTTGAGCCACCCTGAGTGGCCCAGGCAGGGAGCTGTGCTGGGAGTCAGAGAGCTTGTCTTGTTCTCTCAGAACAGGGAGTAAAGTCTGTCCGGTCTTGAAACCCGCCCCCTTTTCCCCAGGGGTTTTCCTGTAGTGGGTGGCTCTGGATATACAGAATTGTTCTCTCTAATTTTCAACAAATTTTGTCAGAGCTGCTCCAGAAGAAAGAGTAGAGAAAACCACTCAGGAAAAAGAAGAAATAGAACTTTGAACTTGTGTTGCTGGGATGAAAAGGGTAAGGCAAATATGTGTATCCATTCTCCATTGCTTCTTAACTTACTTGTTGGCATGTCAGAGTCCCCCATACACAAAAAAGAGGTTTCTACTATTTCCTGTGACCCCAAAGTAGAGACAAGAGGGTGGTAAAACTCCAGACTGACCAGAGAAGGACTCCCTGAGCACATTTTCCCAGAGAAGGTACCCATTGCACAGCAGCCCCTAGGTCACCAGGCTGTGTCCTACAGCAGTGGCTCACATCAGGATGAGAGGGCACTAGTTGCCTGTGGGGCCACCATGTTCATGACTCAAAGAGGTGCTGGTCACTGCGTTTTCTGTGAAGTGAGCCACTAGAGTGGTTCGACATCTCACTCTGCAGGATCCAGCCCTGCAGTCCCAACCTGCTAAAATCAACAAAGAGCATCCCCAGGAATTCTCTTGGTGTGATGAGACATTATAGGAGGTCTCCCACTGCAGACCTCTTGGGGGAAGGGTGAAGACACAGGAACCCAATGCTCATGCTAGCAGAACAGCTCACTAGGCCCATCTGATCCCTGTGGGCACTCAGTAGTCCCAGTATCACACAGGGGACATTGTGGAATCCCAGCCAGAGAGTTGCCCAAGCCCTGTGGACCCTTTAGCATCTATGGAAACTTGTGGGAGATCTGGGGACACTTTTTGACACCATTTTTCATTCTGAGGCTGGAGGTTCTATGGAGTCTTTTGTATACCTGTCAAATTCAAACAAAATACACACCCAAAGGCAGTGCCAGGCAATGCAATGCTTAGGTGGGATGAGTTAGAGGGGCAGTATTTATGGTCTTTATGTGCCCTTTTTTCCCACTTTTGTCATTAAATAACATAATTGTAACTGATTTTGATTACACCTTTGAAGGCAGTGTCTTCTGTAAACTTTTCATTGAAAGATGCCAAGGACATAAAATTTACCTTTTTATTAATAGAATGTAGTAATTTTATAAAACTTTAAAAGTATAAGCAACATCTAGTGGTGATTTTTAAAAAATACATATTAAAGAAAAGTGAAAGAGCTCCAGAGAGCTGTCCATTTTTATTGGGCAGAATCATGAATGTATTGAGAATGGGGTAGTGGGACAGGGACACCTCTCCCACCTGTGTCAGTGGAACTCCTGCTCCTCGCAAGGCCTAGGGGGCAGGTTCTCGGCCTTTTCATCCCACAGTCCTAGAGCCCCACCCCCTTTGCTCTATCAGTTTCACTGTCTAAGTGACCAGTTCCCCGAAGCCTTCCCAGCCCAATGGCCAAGTTCAATCGCTCCTCTCAGTCCACAGATGACACCTTCATCCCAGAGCAGGAAACAGGCCCCAGCTTCCTGGAGATTTGAACCCAGGGAAGTCAGGACCCAAGGTCTTCTTCCAGGGAAGTCAAGACCCAAGGTCATCTTCCAGGGACCGATGATCCTTCTGGGTCTTATACGCCCACCTTCAGAAGCCCTCCATCATCTGTCTCTGTGCCTTCCCAGTGATTCCAGCACTTGCGTTTGGGTCACAGGTTCTGGTTTATTCCTGTGAAGGCCACAACCTGGAGGCCCCAGCCTCAGAGAAAATGGAGCTTCCCCAATATTCTGATGTATTCTGATGATTATTTCTGATGTATGATGTACTTCATTCATACCTTGGGCCATTTTATGAGTGACTTTCACCTCATTTTTAAAACAGTTTATAACCCAGTGCATAAAGTGCATCAAGTTGTGTGTGCGTGTTTTATGTGCCCTGATTTGTTCTGACTCCCATCCACCCTGTGGTGTTCCTGAAGTAGAATCCCTCCAGATTTGTAATTTTTGCCTCCATCACTGTTTCAGGTGTCATTAACCCAAGAACCCACTCATTCATCTGTCTGTCAATCCTGGGTATCTGTAGAGCTCTCCTCCAATGACATATTTTAAATAAATCATTTTTTCCTTGTCAACATTCTTCCCAGAACAGCTTTCACATCAGAACAGAGTAGCTGGGGATATGAGGGTGTGGTTGACCTTGGTCTCTAATGACACATTCTTGCTTGTGATGTTCTTTCCTAATCCTTCCACTGCCACTCTTCCAAGACTCGGCTTTCTCTTGACTTCTTGGCTGCAGTCTCCATTTGAACTGATGATGGAAGCAAGGTCAGCAACACCTTGAACCATTTCAATGTCTTCATTGTGCATGTGAAAGTTGTCTGTATTTTTTCTGTCGTCATGAACTTGTCATCTTGATGTTCAAATGCTACTTGGTTTCACACTCTTTCACTTTCTTCATAAATCCTTTCCAGTTATTGCTACGATCTGCCAGTGAGATGGTGTCATCTGCATGTGTTAAGGTATTGCTGTACCTTCCAACTTTCATTTCTTTTTCCACTGGGTCTAGTCAAGTCTTTTGTAGGATACATTCTGCTCTTGTCTATATAAATACACACTTGTCTAGACAGCAGCAGTTGGACCCATAGTGTGGAGAGGGCATTCATCATGGACGTTCTATGAAATGATCTGTCACCGTGGTGTTGTGATGATGCCCATCTAGCTTTCCATTCTAACTGTCATTCCACAAGCTGAGAGGGAACAGGTGCAAACTACTAGGTTCTCACACCTCAACTTCCAGAGATGGAAAGTGTCAATTGTAGTGCTGATACATTCCTATCTACCTTCTAAATGTTGCTCCTTCAAGGGGGCTGCTTAACTTTGATTGAAAATATGTTCCTCATCTTTTTAAAATCATTTCCACCACCTCTGATTTATCTACAGAGTTATAAATATTTCCGATTGTGCTCTCAAGAGAGATGCCTGAATATTTTCCTAAACTTAGAAAAGTGTAACTTTCTCTAGTGCCAGTTCTATACACACTCTTCTGGAGAACACTTACAGAGGGAACACATCCATACTGCTTTCACTGGGTCAGGAGAATCCTGATGCCACCCAGCAATAGATATGACAGGAAAGGAGATTATGAGTCAACTCTTCTGAAAGTGGATGCCAAAATATTAACCCACACATAGCAGTCTAAATTCAGAAATTTTGAGAAAGGAAGGAAACTGACATTTTATGGAGGGATGTCCCCGATGGGTTTGAACAAGATCACTGCACATTTAGGTGTCACCTGGGAGAGTGGTAGAAAAGGACAGTACTATTGGGTATGTAGAATAAGCATTTGGTGACAGAGGTTAGGAGGGTCTGGGTGAGTCTCAAGGTGGGCCTTATGGTGGGGTCACAGGCTGTGCCTAAGAAGAGGTCCTTCTGGAAGGACATAGGACTCTATTCCCAGGGTCTAAGGAGGCATGAGCAGTTTGTAGACACTGGACTGTAGTGAGGAAGGAATGAGCAGGGAGGCAGCACACTCAGCACTAGCAAAGCCACTGCCCATTGTCAGTCAGCCATAGCACAGGCTGCTCAGACCAACAGTCAGCAAGTGAATGTTTCAGCCTTAAATCATTGCATCACCAAAGCACCAATACAAAGGCCTGTATCCCAGGCATTAAGTGCTCATCCAAGGTTGATCAATGAAAGAGAAGTTAGTTTTTGGCAAATCTGTCATGTGGTGGTTAGTCTAAAATGTTCTGAGTTGGCTTGGCAGTCATCCAGACCACTGGTGACTCAGGCTGTGTTAGACAGTCGACAGTGTGCAGTTGATGGGGGAGGATGACCACAGCTTGAGACTTCCCCTGGTCCTTCTGAAGGACTTTGTTTGGAGCATATTATTATATTTGGGGTCAGAAACAGAAAGGTAGGAACTGGAGACTGTATGATAAATTTGGACTCCTCGTGGTTCAGCCTCCTCCTCCAGGGCATCGCTTCTTTCTCACAGAAACCTGGGGCAGGAGCATTTGAGAAAGACAGTGAGAGGAGCTCTTGTTTCAGGGACCCAGGGATGAAGTCAGGTGTCGGAGGGGTTCCAGATCTCTGTCCTCAGAATGTCAATCACACTCTTGTCCTCAGTTCATCACTCATCATTGTTGTGATTCTGGGGAAGTCACATAATCTCTCTAAATTTCTACGCCCTCCACAGTATAACATGAGTCTTGGCTCCTGCTTTGCCTCTGCTGCTCTAGGGCTGATGGGGGACCCCAGGAGATGACAACAGATACTCTTCATGAACTACAAAGCATCACAGCTGTAAAAAAGATGAAAAGTAACCTTTCCCTCTTCCACACTGTGTAATCATCTAAGTCCCCTCCCTAAATGTCTAGCTTATACTTGCAGTCATTCAATGATTGATTGCTTACAGAGTAATTGTATAGCACCAGCCATTCATTTTTCTGAAGGTTGATCTGTGTACAATCACTTTTAGCCTCTTTATAAAGCAAGATGATTAGCTAAGATAAGACTCCCCACTCCAAGAACTTTTCCTCAGTACTTACTTAGCCCTCTCCTTGTTTTGATTTCAAACATGAGACCCTGGCATGAGAATCAAGTCAAGGCCAGGAGACAAGATCCAGGGCCTTGGGCCACCTCCTCCCCTCCAGGTGACATAGGAAAAAAACCAAGTCCTGGAGGCAGGCTGGACAGCCTTGGGACACACCCACTTTCAAGAAAACAAAACCTAATTCTCTTAGATCTGCCCACACTTTTCTCTTAAACATGTACTTTTGCTTTAGTAAAACCTGTGCTTTCTAGCTCACTATTTGGTGTGTCCTTGAATTCCTTCTTGTGGCCTGGTCACCAGAGCTCCAGGGTCTGGACCCTCTTTGGACTGCCGCCCTGTCAAGCTCACAGGCATCACCCATGGCAAGCCGGCCAGGAGATGGGGATATCATCATCATTTGGCACCTCCGTGCTTGCAGCTGGGGTGAATTACAACCAGAGTCACTGTGCCTTCTCCTTTTCTCTGTTTCTACGGCCATGTCTGGAGGACACCAGTCACAGTATGGGCATGGGTCAAGCACTTAAAAGCCATCGGGGCACTCGCCACTAGAAGACTCCTGTGACAGGATAACCTGGTCATAGAACGGGGTAGATTGGCATTGTGCATCCCTGCCAAACTCAAGGCACTGTCCATGCACCCAGGCACACAGTGAAAGCACGCTATTTATTATTCTGTTATTGCTACTATGGAAACATTTTGTGAGTAGAAATCAAGGATTTTGTGCATCATTAAAATAATTTCTGTGTTTTATATCGTCTTAGGTTTTCTGAGACTTAGAAAATAGATTGATATTGACCAAAGCCTGATGAAGGCCAGACACTCCTGGCAGTGCATTTCATTACCCAGGCTGTGCCAGATGTTCAGAAGCAGCTCCAGAAGTTGAAGGCTAGACCCCATGCCCTGCAGGCTGCCTTGGTGCCAGGGATCTTCTCAGTGTTCAGTGACCAGAAAATGGCAGAAGAAAAAAAAAGATTAGGAAAAATGTTCAAATTTTAGCTGCCGTAATGTAGGGACCATCTTGAGGTGACCCAAAACTGGGGAGAAAACCCAGCCTTATTCCAGGGTCGGCTGGAGGAGGCTCTCCGGAGACTCGTTAACATCCACCCCTCCTCTCCTGGACAGTCTCTGCTTGGCTAATACTTTCTTAACCAGTCTGCTCCTGACATCAGGAGAAAACTCCAAAAGCTGCAGTATGGCCCACAGACCCTGATGGGAGACTTTAACAATAGTGATCAGGCTGATGAGGATAAAAGTACCTGCATGTCCAAATAGTAAGCTCAAATAATGGCAGTTGCCATCAGTCCTGCCTTGCAGCCCCAGTGCTTTCCCATGGGAAGCAAGGACTGCTCAAAGGGGCGACCCCTACAGCACCTACGAGCCTTGTTTTAATGGTGGAACACTGGGGCACCCCCAAAACCAGTGTCCCCACCCCAGGAAAGGGCTCCAGGCCCTGTCCTCAATGCAAAAAGTCAGGCCACTGGAAGGGGGAATGTCCCCAGCTCCTAAAGGGTGGATCCCAGACCCCTGATATCATTGTCTGAGGATGACTAAAGGAGCCCAGGGTTCCTAGTGGCCTCTTACAAAAGACACTCTGTGACTAAGACAGGAACCCAGATGACTTCTGATGTAGCAGATAAGCAGATCAATTTTTTGATTGATAACGGGAGCTACCTAGTTGATTCTGACAGATCACAATGGGTCTTTAATCTCTAAAGCTTATACCATCGTAGAAGTAGAGGGACGACCCAAACAGAAGTACTTCACCCCACCCCTCTGCTATTGCCTCCGAGACTGCCTCGGAGTCCAGAGTGGTAACGGCCCTTGCTTCTGGCCAAAGTCACTCAACAGCTATCTCAGGCCTTAGGCATCAACTATCACCTGCATGCCTCCTGGAGACCACAGCCTTCTGGAAAAGTAGGAAGGGCTAACTATACTCTACAGCAAACTCTGGCCAAGTGATGCCGGGGAACTTCTAAGACCCAGCTCCGGCTTCTGCCCACAACTGTCCTAAGGCACAGAGGTGCTCCTTAATTCAACTTAAAGTTAAGTCCATCTGAAATGCTGTATGGGTGGCCATTTCTATCCTCCAACATATATTTCACACAGAGGTCCAGGACCAACTAAAATATATGATTAATCATGGATAAGTCCTGCAGGCCTTCCAGGAATATGGGAACCTGATCCTTCCCTCCCCAGACCTCTGAACATGTCTCAACTGTATCTCCTGGAGATGGGTTCTTCTTACATGTGGAAAGAAGACTCTCTGGAGGACCACATCAGGTTCTCCTCACCACATCTGCCACAATAAAACCACAGGGTCTGCAGTGCTGGGTTCATTGATCAAGAATAAACCTCTCCCCCCGAGATTTCACTGGAACACCAGGAGGACAAACACACCTGCAGCCCCCCAGAGGACCTAAAACTACTTCAAAACGCAGAAGAAGGGGACCCTCTACAGTAGAAGTAGATGACTAATCCAAGGACTGCCCAGGTCCTGTTTCTTCTATTCCTGCTTGGATTTCTTTTTGGCTTGTATCCTCCTTTTGACCTGTGGCCCCTCCGCCAGCCTGTCTCCCCTCCCCCAGGCACTCCTCTCAGTAACTACCTAGATTTCAGTCAGACTCTAAACACTCGCCCAGCTGCTCCATAATACCTACCACACCTTGGCTTCTTCCTGGTCAGTCTTATCCTTTCTAGGCTGTGCTCAAAACCAAGTAACTATCAACAGGATCCAATTTCTCTTATTTCTAATCTACACTCGGCCCCTCTGAGGAGAATGGAGATTCAATACTTTTATAAACTTTTCTAACATCATAGCAAAGGAAAACGGTCTAATTGCTGGACTGTCACCTGCACCCCCAAGGACACCCCCTTCGCCTATGTTTTATTCTACTTCTAATCTTCTTGTTAAATTTGCCTCCTCTAGATTACAACAGTGCCACATGAAGATGAGAATGTCTCAGGGGTTTAAGGATTCCTTCCATGGAGACCGTCATGGAGACAAACATGGATGCCCTAGGTGAGGCAGGTAGAGGTTTTTGATCCCAGGCTAGGTAAAGACAACAGCCTATGACCTTTGTGGTGACATTATAGTCCTGTCGAAACTCACAGAATATCACAGCACAAAGAATAAGTTTTAATGGAATGTATAGACTCAATTAATAAAGATATCTCTATATTTTGTCACTCGATTCACCCCTTCAGGGTCTGAGGGCCATACTGCCCTGTTTCAGATTGAAGTAGCTACAGAAGCCTGACTTCCAGACCCTTGACACCCCATATAATTATAGAAAATCTAAAAGCTCTTAGGGGGGTTTATAAAGCAGGATAGATAGCCTAGAGAAGACTCCCTTTCGTCTAGGATGCATCTCTGGAATTTTTTCTTAGTCCCTACTCAGCCTTCTCGTCTTTTGATTTCAAGCATGAGACCCTGACATGAGAATCAAGTCAATGCCAGGAGATGAGATCGCGGGCCTTGGGCCACCTCCTCTTTCCAGGTGGCACAGGAAAAAAGCCAGGACCTGGAGGCAGGCTGGACAGCCCTGGGACACACCCATCCCTAAGAAAACAAAAACTCATAATTCAGACAGCTGGGGCAGACTTCTCTTAGATCTGCCTGCACTTTTCTCTTAAGTGTGTACTTTTGCTTTAGTAAAACCTGTGCTTTCCAGCTCCCTGTTTGTTGTGTCCTTGAATTCCTTCTCATGGCCTAAGACAAGAACCTGGTCACCAGATCTCCGAGGTCTGGGTTCTGCTTCAGACTCTCACTTTGTCGAGCTTTCCAGCATCTATCACATGATACTAATAAGTGGGCCATCTTAACATCTCCACAGCTCAGAAGAGGACACTGAGGCCCTGAGGTGTCTGCAGGACTTTCCCAGGTGCCTGCAGCTTCGAAATGGGATTGGAACCCAGGCGACTAGACGCAGTCACTGTGCTTTGCTATGTCTATAATGACTTAACTAAAATAAGGTATTCGCCCCAAAAAAATCTGTCTGGTGGGTGTTTATGTACACACCAAACTGCATGAACTTCCTAAGTCTAACTTGGCTTCAGGAGGTCATCTGGGCAGCTGTGAATAAATTATTCCTAATTTCTCTGTGGTCTTCTGCCAGCAAGATGTCCACAGTTCTCTGCACTGTCATGTACTTCCATGCTTCTGTGATGAGAAGGATGCTATAAGATGAGCATATGGTTCTCATGGTCATCTAGAAAGAATGAGGCAGGTTAGCAGAAGAGTACACTTCTCAAAAGATGTCACTGTGCATTTATTAGACACAGATAAAGGTACTGTGTAAATAATGCTTGCTAAGTTACTTCAAGAAAAAATCTTCAGTGTCCCATATTTAAGTGACTATTGCAAAAAGGCTAAGTTGTATTTATCTTTTATTTCATGGGTACAAATACACATGTATTCAGTCCATTGGTGGTGCTGTCACATTGATGGAGGTCAGGATAGTGACAATTCACTATCTAGTTCATGTTCAATGGTAAACAAAGTCTCTACTTCATGTCCACACATTAGCCAATTTTACATTAATTATCTGAATAGATCTTTCCTTGATATAGTGCCTCCAGATTTGTAAACATTATTTAGAACAGGTTTAGATTAACCTAAAAGTTGACTAGATAATACAGAAAGTTCTCACATCACACCCCACCAATTTCCCCTATTAAAAACATCTTACATCTATAAGATATATTTGTTACAATGTGTGAGTATGCGTGACTTTTTGTGTTTTAAGTGTTTCCCTTGATTTATGTTACTGTAAAGACCACAGTTGCTGATCTCAATTTTCTAATAAACATTCCCCTCAACATTGCATCATGGATGGATAGGTATGTAAGTGTATGTATTAATCACCTTGTACAGTTTGAATGTGTGCATTCATTGTTTGATTAACCTGGACATAAATCCCATCACTGCCCAGGACTTTGTTCTCTGGGCTTGTAACCAGAGACAACGTTATTTCAGAATTCCTGCTACCACGTCAATAACAAGTTTATTTAGTAATGAACATCGCCACTCAGTACGTCTCATGGCGTTTTGAATGGACATGATGTATCACTGCTGCCACTTCCTTCATTCACAATGTCTTTCCATTAAAGGCCTTTGAATGAGTCCCCCTCATCCTTTAACTGAGTGCTGGGCAGGGCTCCTCCCTTCTGCAGGTGGCCCCCAGTGCAGCCCCATGCTACACTCAGTTCTGGAGGAATCTGAGCCAGGAGGAGCCTCTAGGAATATTTGGGGAAAATTCACTGTGACTTTCTCCAAAGAGGTCTAATATTTATCTTCATGACACTCTTGCTGAGAATACACAGTGTCATTCTCATGTGGGAAATCTGCCTCCATCACTCATCCAAGCTATGGACTTTGTGTCCTGAGTGAGGAACACTGCATCCAATGAGAAGAGAACTGAGAGGTCTTTTTCAGGACTGAATATCAAGGCAGCACTGGGCTTC
>PVKZ01006982.1:0-27894 GCA_004027375.1 Macroglossus sobrinus | reverse complement strand
CTGGACTGTGCCCTGAGTGCCAGCCTGCTCCCCGTGGCCCACTGTCCCCTCAGGTGGCCAGCGTGAGGAAGACCACGGTCTTGGATGTCATGAGGCGGCTGCTGCAGCCCAAGAACGTGATGGTGTCCACCGGCCGGGATCGCCAGACCAACCACTGCTACATCGCCATCCTCAACATCATCCAGGGGGAGGTGGACCCTACTCAGGTAGGTAAAGCCCCTTCGTTCCAACCCTGGGACCCACAGGGGTAGAGGAGAAGCGACCACCACCAGTCCTGTGCCCACCCCAGGTCCACAAGAGCCTGCAGAGGATCCGAGAACGGAAGTTGGCCAACTTCATCCCCTGGGGTCCAGCCAGCATCCAGGTGGCCCTGTCAAGGAAGTCTCCCTACTTGCCCTCAGCCCACCGAGTCAGCGGGCTCATGATGGCCAATCATACCAGCATCTCCTCGGTGAGGCTCACAGTTTGCACCTATTTTCCCATAATCATTTTCCCGGTTGTGCCTCACCTCTCTGTACCCCTGCTTCTGGCGTTTTTACTGTGAAGTAGCCCAACCTTGGTTCCCTGACTCTCAGGGTCATTTTATTCCTTGAAGTTCTTGTGACCTCTGCTTTCTGTACATCCCAAGCTCTTTGAGCGAACCTGTCGCCAGTATGACAAGCTGCGGAAGCGGGAGGCCTTCCTGGAGCAGTTCCGCAAGGAGGACATCTTCAAGGAGAACTTTGATGAGCTGGACACATCCAGGGAGATTGTGCAGCAGCTCATCGACGAGTACCATGCAGCCACGCGGCCAGACTACATCTCCTGGGGTACCCAGGAGCAGTGAGTCCCCCAGGACAGGGACCCTCATCTGCCTTACTGGTTGGCCCAGGCCTGGCCTGACTGACCTCCCCCTCAGAGCAAAGGGACCTCGCGCATTTCTTTCTCATCACCACACCTACATGAACTCTCTGTTGTACTGGAGACACATTTATTTCTCCTCTCATGAGACTATTTATGTTTAATAAAGCACTGGATATTAATCAAGCACTGGTCTCTGAAGGCTTGGATAACTGGGGAAGCGGGATACCTGTTCTCTCTTCATCACTAACAGGGTCTTCTTCCCCCTCTTACAGCATCTTCAGCTCTGAGCAAACACCTCCCCTAGCTTTTCTTTCTGCCTTGTTTTGGAGAACATGGGTGGGATAGACACACCTGAGAAATTTGGAGGATAAAAAGACTCACAGATATTACTTTGCTCTCTGACACTCTGGTTCCAGTTCCCTCCCACCCCTCCCTGTATCAAATACCCATTCCACTGGTTTCACATTCCCACCTTAGAGTGTCTTATTGATCATTAGGACAACAGGCCTGTGGTAACTCCACCCCCAACCTCCCAGGCTCCGGGCAAGCAATATAGTCCGCCCAAGTGCCTTTATTCTTCATGTAGGTAAGGCAGTGCCCAAGAGCCAATCAAAGAGAGCCCAGGTCAGGCAGCTGGAGTCAGGAGACCAAACCTAAAGCCTAGGCTCTGAGAAGGGCCAAAAATGGACCCGTAGCTAAGGTACCATGATGCTGTTCTCCATTGGCCTCTGGTTGCAAAAGGACCAATGCCTTCCACTTCTGGTGGAAGATTGTGAGGAAGTAGTAAATAGGTAGAGGCTTAAATCTGAAAGATTAAAAGATCAAAGCAGGTGGTCCCTAGACTGCGGTAGGCAGTCAGGGCCTGTCTCAAGTCCTCATATGCCCTAAAGGTGAGGATTATAATAGCATTAGCTAACATGCATACGGGTACTGTGCTAAGTACTTCACATTATTTTGTTTAATCCTCATGACAACCCTCTGTGGTAGATATTATTAATCCTATTTTTTAAATAAGGAAATTGGTTAATTTATCAAGTAACCCAGCTAGTAAATGGCAGAGTTAGATCTGCCTAACTGGCATCAGTGTTCCTAAACATTTTGCATCCTGCCTTTTGTGATGTCTTATCAGGCTGGTATAGAATCATCCCATTTCTGAGGTCTTTTGGAGCCATTGGATGGACCCATGGTTGTCAGAGGATGTGGGGACCTTGAATACCTATGCAGATAGTTTAGATACAATCAGGGGGAGGTGGGTGTCAGCCTCCACTGGTTTCAGGTATACCTGCAAAGTGTTCCCATCACCCAGGTCAAAGTAGCTGGGGACCTGTGCTTGTCTTCTTACCCTCATGACCCCAGGCTGTTTTGAGCCAAAGCTAGAGGGTCAGG
The DNA here is from genome assembly GCA_004027375.1 of Macroglossus sobrinus. Taxonomy (NCBI): domain Eukaryota; kingdom Metazoa; phylum Chordata; class Mammalia; order Chiroptera; family Pteropodidae; genus Macroglossus; species Macroglossus sobrinus. The sequence goes on along the minus strand of PVKZ01006982.1, from coordinate 25,665 downwards.
CCCTGTGGATGAGCAATTGGGGTTTGCAGAGCTCAGCAGCTCTGCAGTGAAGCACACCAGCCCTAGAAGGCATCTGCAGCTCCCTATGGAGGCTGAAGGGTACCAAGGAACTGTGGACAAATTAAGATTTTTTTTTCCCTCTTGCTCACTATTGGCGTGGGGATACGCTTTTCCTTCTGTAAACCTATTTATCTTTAATAAAGTTCTGGAGGTGAACATAGTAAACAACATACAGGCCAATCCTTATGAGCAAAAGGAATCTTTGCAGGATTGCTGGACAGAGGAGAGGCAATCAGAAGCCAGACCCTGGGCTGGCTGAAGGGTGGCAGGAAGGCCAGAGGCCTGTTAACTACAGCAGTCAAAGCACGAGCCTGTCACTATCAGTTGCCAGTGTCTGTAGGAGGCTGACTTGGGAAATCCAGTCTGGTGGATGTCAACCATCTATTCTTCCAAAAGAGAGTAAGATGACTTCAGGGAAAACCAGCACACACCTACCTGGCCCCTTGGCTCCACCTCTGAGCCATGTACCACTGGGTACCTTGCCTTACTCCTTCTCCTTTATCAAATGTGCCTCTGGGGCATTTGCCTGAGCAGGGGATCATGAGCCAGTAAATGCCACAAGACTGCTATCTGTGAGCGGCCTGCTGGCGCACCTCCAGGGCCCTCCTTTGTAGTATCCAGTTTAAGAGTATGGAGCCCCAGGCGTAGGAAACACCTAGTTAGTCCAGAGTAAAAGTTTTGTGAATAGTTGTATAGTCCTAACACAGAGGGGTGAACACCATGCACAGGTTGGCCTCCCTGGGAGGGAGAACTAACTGGGTCTGCAAAGTCGCTTCTATTTTCTGACTGCTGAGTGTCAGGCATTTTAAGCACAGGCAAACACCTCAATGCCAGCTTCAGGGCCAAGCCCCACCCCCAAGGCTATTTCCAGATTACCCATCACTCCACACCAGCGCAGCCCCTCCCTGTACTTGGCCAGCAGCAAACCCCAAAGCATGTCAACTAGAGGGCAGTGAGGAGGCCAGGTGGAAAGGGAGGAGGCCTCCGGGAATCAGGGCAGCAGGTGGTGCTGGTGGTAAGAAATCCCTGTGGTCGGAGAGAGTGCAAGCCGCAGAAGTAACAGTCTCCTCCGAGAGATAAAGGCTGCTGTGGAAAAGCTGGAGAGAAAACAGAAAGCTCAGTCCTGGAACAGGGACCTCTTTTTGACTAAACAAAAGAGAAAACAAACCACTTAAAGGTGATGTTCCCAGAACATCAGTGAGATGTGACCCCAGGGTCCCTCGAACATGCATAAGTCAGCGATCTAGTAGTAGGAAGCACATAACCCAAAACAGAGTAATGTAAACGAATCTATAACTTAAGGATTGTAACTTTAGAAAGTGGATTGAGGTGAAGCTAGTAAGTGGTCTTCCCCATCTGGAAAGAGATACTTAGAAGGAGGTGCAATGACTGCCAAATATATGATGGGCTGGCCACTGTAAGAGGGAAGGGACTCGATGTGTGACAATCCCTTCACTGGAAGAAGTTCCACACAATCTATCACAACAGTGTGTTCTTAATAAATATTTCTTGAATGTTTGCAAGAACGAAAGACTGTGGGAGGCCAGTCACACGGAGAAATGATTGTTTGATGGCCTTGAATTCTGAGGGAAAGTTCCCCAAGTGAAGCTGTAAAAGAAGATAGAGGGACTAGTACACGCAGAGGTCTGGGCTGGGCAGGGGGGCAATGGGAGGTGGAGTTCACTTCTCTTCTGCAGCTCAACCACCCCCTTCCCAACATCTGGGGTGGGGAAGCTGACACCTGTCAGATGGGGCCACCAGGGTCCACCTAGGGCTGAGGGAAAGCCACAGGTGGAGAAAGGGGGTTGTGGCCCAACCCAGCTATGACAGAAGGCTTCACAGAGAGAAGCCAGCAGGGCCTTTAGGCATGGGAGCAGTTAATGTACTAACACCCACATGGGAAAGCATGGTAGGCAAAGGGAAGCACCTGAGAGAGGAAGGAGGCCTAAAGACAGGACAGTGGTTTCTGGAAACTGCAAAGACTCAGAAGGTGAATTTGGGGGAGCAACAGGAAATGAGGTCAGACCACACAGGTCATGCAGGGCCTTTTATGCCGTGTAGAGTTAGGATTTCTCTGAGCAAAAGGGAACCCCTGAAAGTTAGCTAGGACACTCCAGCCACAAACCTACTCTTTCTGTACTTTTCCCCTCAAATGACACCCCCTTTCTTTCTATTCCCTCCTGTTCCCTAAATTTCTGCAACCAATATTTGGCAGACTCTGATTTCACAGCTCTTGTGTGTCTTGCCACTCCTTTCTGAAGTTTCTACTCCCGCTCAGATGCAGTTGCTGGCATGCTGACGACCTACTCTTTATCATTTTTTCCCCAGGAACTCTGGCCTGCCCTGCCCTGCCCTGCCCTGAGCTGCCCCAGACCAGCTCTGCTCAGTAGACTGCCCCATCTCCTCCCCTCCCTCCCCGTTCCTGACCAGGCACAGACAGGGCCTCCTCCCCATGCTCAACCAAAACACTCTCCTTTCTGTCTCCAGATACATAATTTCACATTATTTTGGTGTTATAATTAGTGTTAGTGTTATAATTATTTTGGTTACATAATTTTCTTTTTCGATACTCTCAAATACAACCCCATGTATTCTATAGAATGCTTAGGCATTCTTGTGGTTAATTCTAAAATATAGTAAGACCTTTATTGTTTTTGAAAGTAGTCAAGACATGTAGATATGAAATTTGAACATTCTCTATCTGTTAAAAATGAAAATATAAAGGGAAAAGTAGGGCACACAACTCTAACTAAAGACATTTTTTCTTTAATAATGATAGATTTTCAGGAAAATAGAAAGAAATGTATGAGAGGTCTTCCTTCACCCAGCCTCCCCTGATGTTAACATCTTGCATCACTGAAATTGACTATCAAAACCAGGAAGACGACATTGGCACAATCCACAGAGCACATGCAGACTTCACCAGTTATATACAGTGTACTCATTTGTGTGTGAGTAATTATGCAATTTTATCATACACGTACCTCTCTGTAACCTCCTTCATGAGCAAGATACTTAATTGTACCATTACATGGCTCTCTTGTGCCACTATTTTATATCCATATTCGCCCTTCCCAGCCTAATTTAAATATGAAAAAATATGAAATGAAGCACAGAGAAGTTTCTGAGAGAAAATACAGGAAAATAATTATCAATAGATATTTGGATTGTGGGATAATGCTTGATTTCTTTTTAATTTTCTTTTTAAATCTTTTAGTCTTTTCCATTTTTCTTCAGTGAAAATACATTGGTTTTATGAGAAAAATATCTTGAAGAAATGTATAACATATACTATAATATTTATAAGCACATGGTCTAATATTTTTCAAATTGGAAAAAGATCTGGTAAATTTTAACTTATTAATTTAAAATTTACTATTAGATCAAAATAATTCTCGTTTCATGTGTAAAATTTTTTCCATCTCCTCCAGAGCAATTTAAAAGGAAAACATCCAATCATTGTTCATAATTCTATCTTGGTTTGCCCTTAAGGTTAAATTAAGCAAAGTAAAAGGACATTGTTCCAGTTACTTATTGCTGCATAAAAATTTATCAAAAAACATAGAGACATATTGACTTATTGTTTCTTTTGATTCTGTGACTTTATTGGGCAGTTCTGCTGGTCTCCTCTGGCTCACTCGGGCTATTATAGATGGCTGGAAGGGCTAGGCAGTCCAAGTTGGCCTCATTCATATGTTTGGCAATTAGTGCTGAGTAGGGAGCCTCAGTTCTCCTCCTCATGACCTTCCGATCTCCAGTAGACTAGATCCACTTCCTTGCATAGGAGTCTAGGACAGTGTTCCAAGAGGGTACGCCCCACTTACCCTCCTGTGCTTGTATCATGCACACTGGCCAAGGCAAGTCTCATGGCCAAGCACAGAGTCGATAAGGGAGAAGCTATATAAGGACATGAATATTAGGAGGCAGGATTCATTAGGGGCCATCAATGTGACAGTCTACTACAAATATCAAGGCTTGCTCCTTTGTAAGAATTTAAATATTGATAAAATAAAATATCGCTTTGGGGCCAATGGTCTGGTTAAGTAGCAATTATGAGGCAATTTCTAATCTGCATATAACTGTGATTCAATCAAAATAATAGAAAAGACCAACTTCTTCATAACTAACTTAGGAACCAGTGCTCTATAAAGTGAGTTGCATAATATAGTTATATAATCAATTAGATGTTACATTTGTTTTTACATCATGGTCTAAACTTCATAAATCTATTTCCATATGTAGAAAATACATAGATAAGAAATTCTCTTTTTTTAAACATTCTCTAAACATAAGTTAGCTCTTTATTTTAAAAAATATTGTTTAAAAACAAATATTTGTGAAAATTCTAATTTCTAAAAGTTCTACATTAAACCAACTTGTACCTCAGAACTAATTTCTGCAAATAAGAAAAATATAAAAATAGAAATGTGTTAAAATTATTTTAATGGATATGTTTCTTTCACTATAAAGCAGAATCAATACATGTTATACAACTGATTTTAATTCTGTTGTCCCCTCAAAGCCTGACTAATCCAATGGCTTCCCAAAGTATAAAGCACTTAGACAAATAAGACTTTAGATCAAATGTTTCAGCTGATCTTGAGAATACTGTAGTTTCTCAGACACCTGCAGTGATGTTTGTTCCATCACCTGGAAGATGCTCCCTCAAGAAGAACTGACTCACCCATTTCTGTGCCACACCTCTCCATGACTCTCCTCATTCCAACCATGCTGGGCTTCGTTCAAGTCCTTCAATCAGTCACACTCTGGTGTCCCAGCCTTTACCACGGGTCTCCTCCTCCGGAATCTCTCCTCCCCACCCCATTCCTTCACCTAGCTGGCTCCTAACTCATCCTCCAGGTCATGTAAGTGTCACTTCCAAAAGACTTCCAGCTTCCCTATATGTGCCCCACCAGTACTTTTCCCTGTACTTTTTCTGCCATAAATGTCACAACACTATATTATTTTAGGCTTTGGGTTTTTTTTTTTTCTCCTTGAAGGCAAGGACTGACCTGTTCATTGCTATATCTCTAATGTCTGACCCATAATGGGCACTCAGAAACATCCCTCAAATGAATGTAAATACCAGTCAGAAAGAAAACAAAAGAAGGCACTCTGATTGCCAAGTTCATGTATTCAAGATTATGCACTTTACTCACAGGTGGGCCTGTCCAGTCTTGACTCATAGTCTACTTTTATTTTAAACAGAAGTCTGATCTATTTAGATGTATAAATTTCTAGACCAACACAAATTTGAAAGGAGAAAGGAGAGAACTACTGAGGCCTTTAAACGCAGCGAGGGCCAGCACAATCACCCAGATAAGGAGAGAAGAGACTGAAAAATTATTAAAAGCAATAAGGAAGGGGCCAGTTGGCTTAGGGGTGAGCATACCTCTAAAGGAGTCTGTGGGTCCAGTTCAAGGCTAAAGTTCATGCATGTGCCTCAGGTCAATAAGAAGAGACTGCATTTCATTCAGTATATTCCATTTAAGAAAAAGAAACAAGAGAAGTATACATTGGACAAATATTCCCATCAAAAATAATTTTTAAGTGTTTTAAGTTATAGGATCTAGAGAGATAAGCTTAGTTAATCCAGAAAATTCACTTATCTACATGGAAATTTTTTTTCTGATAAAAGTGTAACAATGGTAAAAACAATAAAATAAATTAGGGGCTACTGCTTTTCCATTGAAAGGAAGGAGTGACCTTCCTTGGGGTCACTCTGTTCCTGCTTTCCTGACAATTACCCCATTATGTTTGAATTAATGATTCACTTCCCTGTTTTCCCTGCTGGTCTATGCATTTCTGTGGCTGGGACGGTGTCTTTTATCTCTGCATCCCTGATATCTGCCACAAGTCCTGCTACATTACAGCTGTTCAACAAACATTGGTTGAACAAATGAAAGAATGATGTCAAGGCCTTAGCTTCTACTCCCTGCCTTTCCTTTAATAAGACAAAGGACTTGATACTCAATCAGATAATTGTGTACCCCACGATAAATTAGTGTGTTCACCATTAGCCTGTAGATTAGTAATATTGTGATTTTAATCCAAAACGTTTACAAAGAGAAGGAAAAAGAAGGGAAGAGATGTAATTTATGCAGCTTTAGAAATGAATTTTTGTTATTCCTTTTATGCATGATATAAGTAAAGATATATTTCAGGATTTTTATACCGAATAACTTATGGTATCAGAAAACAAATGGCTTGATGTAGCTGAATTTCTGATATTTGATCCTTTGCAAATTTTCCCAGTGGGTGCATTATACAAAGTGCCACTAACTCCTGAATGGAAACAAACTAGTGACTACGAGTATTTTACTTCCTACAAGATCAAATAATAGTCATAAATCATGAACTGGATCTGTAGACAGTTGCACCAAATGGGGCAAAGAGTGGAAAGTAGAGCACTTCCAAGGCTGGACCTGTAAAGTAAGTTGAAAAAAGGGGGCAGTCAGAACAGGCTAAGCTGGAAGGTCTCCCACAAGGTAAAGCAAAATTGCCAACTGGATATGGTCCTCTAAAACAACTTGGCAATGACTTGCCTTGCTCAAGGAGCATAGCCACGGTCAAGAGAAGGCTGGAAGGAGGTGATGAGGAGCAAGAGAGCCTCAGGTATCACCAAAGTGCAGCTGAACGAATGAGAACAGCCTCACGTCTTATCTCAAGCCTTAAAAAAGATTTATCTTCCTTTCCTTAATCAACAGTTCTTCCTGAGAATCCCCACTCCCTGTATGTCCCATCCTTGCTTAGGATTCCTGAATCAAGAGAGAACTGCTCCCCAAAACCTTTTTCTTGCCCACTTAGATTACAGTTTTAGAAATGGTACTACTCTGAGTATCTCATCAGCCTGGCCCCCAAGGCTGGAAAAGAATCACAGAGAGCACTGCTACAGGGATAGTATAAAAAATACTCTGAAGTTCATAAAAAAGATGAAATAGAAATGAAAGTAATAGGGTTTAGGTCAAGGGACTAAGGAAGGCCAGACTACCACCTCTGCTCCTAGGCCTTAACCATAGACAACATAACAAGATGATTCCCCCACCCAGAGCCAGGGAATGACCTTAACTGAAGTTGTGTGGGCCCCTGAAAATCCTTATGACCCAGTCTTCTCATGGATTGTAAACACATCAGTCCCAAGGACACTATAATACTCTGTCTGCTCTGGTGTTCAATTGTGTTCAAAGATCTCCCCACTATGACTGTTCTAACCCAACCGGCTATGTTCCTTTGGACACATAGTATTTATTTCTCTGTATGCACTGTCGTTGTCCCCTGTACATTCAGCAAGTTTCTAACCCCTAACTCTAACCCATATGTTGTCCGGTAATTAATATTATCAGGTGATGCAGCAGCTGCTAATCCATAGGCCCTGAGCCACCAAACTGATCATTACTACTCTGCCATACTTTATTCATTTATATCCCAGCTGTGAGAACAAGGCCCCCATAAAATGCATGCATTCCTTCTGCTTGCCCTATGCCAATAGTTCTTAACTTTTGTTGATTCATGGATCTCTTTGAGAATCTGCTATGAACTTCCCCAGGGGAAAAAAAAAAAAAAACATATGGATTTGAAAAGAATTTCAAGGGGTTCCTGACTCATAAAACCCATCCTTCAGACCTCACCCCACTGCTAACAATTCCTGAAGCAAGATGGCACTTCTAAAGAAGGAGATAGTCAGAAAAGTTACAGATTAAGCTTAATTCTTCCCTACTTGTTCTCCATATGCGTAAAAGCCTATAGAGGATTTGAGAACAAAAGCCAGCCATGTGCTGTCCTCACCTGTCCACCTGGCTCAGGCATCAGGCTCATAATGGCCAACAGAGGCAGAACATAGATCCCTCCAGACACAAAACACCCCATCCATGGGACTAGCCCAGACCTTACACACCTTTCCCTTTGGCCATTCAGGCAAACCAGGTGACTCTGGTATTCACCTTGTCACCTTGAACTAGTGGATGAAAAGAACTTCTGCTAGGTGTGTTGGGCCACATCTTCTCTATATTTGCTTTTTCTCCCTTCACATCTCTGTCTCTGTCTCTCTCTCTCACACACACACACACACACACACACACACACACACACACACGCATACACACACAGTCCAGTTGCACTCAGAATAGCCAGTGTCAATATTCTGAGCCTGGGGAAGGCCACCTGGAGCAAATCTTTAGGTCAAACTCTGCTGAACTCAGTGATGACTGCCATCTGGCCACTAGCCACCAGCCTAGATTATATTTCCTGAGTAACTAGGACCTCCTCAAAAACCACAGCCATCACTGAAATGGTTTTCTCATGCTAATATCCTACTCCAACCCTCTCCATCTCAGGAAAAGAAAAAAGAAAAAAAAACAGCCCTGGTCTTGGCACAGGACTAAGTGCTCATCACACACACACACACACACACACACACACACACGTTTGTCACCAAACCCTCCCCAGCCTATGCCAAAAATGATTATGTATTTCTAATAAAGGCTGACCATCAATATAATTGATGGTCTGTGGGCTGCAGGAAGGGGGAGAGATCTCATTGCCCTTCCATAGATTAGGGACGTCTTCCATTCTATGGCTTTCCCAGCCATAGGAAAGCCAATCAAGGTGGCTCTCTCCTCCCCATACACATGTACCATTATTATGACCAGTAGAATGTTAGCAAGAAAAACAAAACTCTAAGGTACCAAAAAAACTCTTAATGCTCTGGACAGAGTCAACTCTTAATGCTATGGACAATTACATAAATTTCTAATTCTGTGAATAACCTGTCATCAGAGATTTATTCCAAGATCCAGCCCAATTCTGGCTTCTCACTGTGTGCTTTCAAGCAATGTAATGTAATTAATATGTTATCATGACCTTCCTATCAGAGCATTGTGACTCACTAGATTTGCGATCTTAGGCAGGTCACTTCCTGTCCTAAGGCCTGCAGTTTCATCATTCATTCGTTCAACAAATATTTATTGAGAAGCTAGTAAGTTCCAAGCACTGAGCTAAGTGCTGAACACAACAAAGATGAGCAAGATATCTCCTTGCTGAAGAATTTTTCAGTCTATTGTTTATGTGTTACTTGTCACATTACTGTGAGAGGGAAATTGGGAGAACATCAGGTGTCTGATAAGGGGAATGGGGGGTCTGTAAAAATAAGTGGTTGGGCTTCTAGATGAAAGAGACTCTTATTCGAAGATTTTAATACATTCCAAAAGGACACAGAAGCCATTTGGATATTCTGCTCCAGGGAAGTATGTGCAATACCAGCCCTCCACTAGTGCAGATAAGAGTTTACCATTGGCAGTTTACCATTTGGCACCAATACCTCCTTCAAAATGAACATAAGCCAGATTCTCATTATCAGGCTTTTACCTTATCCAATTCTAATGATCACCTAGGGGTGTAAATGACACTTGGTAAAATCAAGTCTCTTCTAGTTCAAAGGTCAGAAAGCACATTACATATACTTGTGCCATACATACGTATATACAATTAAACAGTTGAAGAAACGAAGAGAAAAATTAGGAGGGGGAAATATTAAGAGGGAGAAAAAAAACCAAACCGGACATATATAAAATAAATCTGTCATAAGGTTTTCTTTCAAACAAAACCAGAAAAGAAAAACTACTGATGTGTTATTACTGGGACTCAATATTCACCCTGAGATGCTACTGAACTAAAATTGTGGCTCACAATTAACTCACACACCAACTAATACTATTTAAACCCTCAAATACTGAAAGGAACAAAAGTTATAAATTCCTAAAAGGTTAATGTCAATCTTTGCAGGTTGTTATTTTCTTTTTCTGCTTACCTATATTTTCTATATTTTCTACAACAAATATATTTGGATGCTATAATGTTTAAAACATTCTATGTAATTATTTTACATATGATAACAGGCATCATCTTCTATTAAAATATTGATTAGTTTTTTCCTGTCTTCCCAAGATAGTTTGAGGAGTCTGATGCTGCCACATCTAGATTGGCTGGTAAGTCAGTTTTGCATATAACACAGTATTTAGATATTGTTCTATCTAGAAGTAGAAATGCAGGTTATATACAAGGCTTTCCCATTCCCTTTTTAATTCCCTACCTCATAAATATATATATTTAGTGATCAAAAATTTTATGTCTTAAGAAGACATCTTGATGATTGCACAATAATGTGAATGTAGCTAATACAACTAAACTGTACACTTAAAAAATGGTCAAAATGGTAAATTTACATTATGTATATTTTACCACAATTTTTTAAAATAAGTAATTAAAAATTTTTAATTAAAAATTACAATTGATTTGTGTATATGGACCTTGTATCCTGTAACCCTTCTAAACTCACCTGTTAGTTCTAGTAGCTTTTAAAAATATTCCTTAGGATTTTCTATGTACAATCATGTCTCATGTCTCCTATAAGATAGTTTCATTTCTTTCTTTCAGAAAAAATCTACATTAACAGAGATTATCAGAGACCAAAGTCTTTTATTTTGTACCCTCAAACGCTGCTAAAATATGTTAAGAAGGAGGAACCAAGTCACACAGATGTCAACTCAGATTAGGGAAGATAAAATTAAAATTACTTTGATTCCAACATGTGAGATCAGTTTAAGAATGACTTTGCTTCAACATGTGATTAACAGAAAACACCTCAAGCCATGCATCACTCCTGAGAGGAATGGTGACAGAGGAGTGTGGATGTTGGTTGTTTCCAGGGTTCCTTGCTTATTTGATCACAGGGTGATGCAACCAGGGAGCACTGTTTCAACCTGTTGGTCTTTGTCCATCCAGAAAACATGCTTGCTGACTTGCTTTTATCACTTAGTCACAGTTGGGATTGAAGCAAGCAAGGGAAGGGACTCCAATAGTTCTCACTTGAGAATCCTCGGCCCTGAAAGCCTGCACAAAGGAATTGTCTGAAACCAGCAGAGCCCTGGGATCAACAATAGCCAAAGTCATAAACTTGAGAAGTAAGGAGCCAGAAGGACAGGGAGGCCAGGGCTAAAAAAAGAGAGCTCCAAAACAAAAAAGTAAAAACCGTTAATAAAAAAAGGCTAAAAGGTGAATACAGGGCCGGATCTTTCAATTTTCAATGAGACTGCTAAATAATGATCCCTAGAACTTGGTGGTAGTTGATTTAACAAAACAAGTAATAGCAGGAAACTAAGACCATGTCAAAAGTCATTTTTTTAAAAATCTCCTAAATAATTTTAATTAGCCAAATTTGATAGCCCAGCACAGCTGGAGAGATTTACTTATAATAAACACCAGTAGAGGCAAAATGGACCAAAAATGTTAATATACATATAAAAACAATGGAAACTCTAGAAATAAAGGAATAATATCTTCATCCTAGATACTTAAAGAGATCAACTTATTAAATATAACAACATATTAAAGCAGTAGTCAGAAATATATCTTACCATATCGGAAGCATTTTTTAACCTAATCAGAAAAAAAAACCATCCATGAAGACAGAGAAGCACAAATGGCTAGGACAACAGGATCTTTTTTTTTTACAGTGACTTTTTGATTTTTTTAAAATTAAGTTTATTTGGGTAACATTGGTTAATACGATTATATAATTTCAGGTGTACATTATAATTTGACATCTGTATATTCTAGACAATAGGATCTTAAAGAGGAACTCTGACAAAAGCACCAACACAAGTCAAACAAAAATCATATTTACTGTAAGAAGGAGGGAAAATACAACTTTCACAATAAAAGAAAGGAAAATACAGACCATGCACAGTAATACTAGTAGTGTAGATAACATAAATAAATTTTTTTGAAAAAGAAATAAGCCTCAGTTTTCTCATTCATAAAATGAAAAGTTGAAATAGACTAGGTAGGTGCTTAAAATGGGTGTTGGTCTGTGACAGGAGCCTCTAGGCAGCCCCTCCCACAGCAAACTGCTTCTTCCCTTCCCTGAAGGTCTCCGTGAGCAGCTGAACAGAGTGGGGAAAACCGGTTGGGAAGGCCTAATCAATAAATGATCTCCCTGTCCCCTCCAGCTCCAGAATGCTGTCACTGTACTGCCAATAAATCAATATCATAATGCACAGTGGCAACAAGGCAGAGGCTCCATTCTGCACAAAGAAATAGAGCAGATAATGAAAAGGATAGAAACATCCCTATCTTTCTAACAGCTACTTTCTGGAAAGTACATTTAAAGAACACCAAGATAAAAAATGTTAAATACATTTTAAGACAGGCATTCCCAGCAAAATGTGGTTCTGAGGCAGACCGGAATGAGGGCTAAAGTCATACATTTTGTGGCTGAAACTGTAGCTGTTAACAACTATGAGAACGGACATTGCAATTAGGGACAACATGGACATGAACAAAGAACAGTCATAGAATTCTGAAAATGCCATCATGAACTACATAATTTCCAATGAATGATGTAAAAACAGATGTAAAAAAAAATTTAAAATAAAAAAATTTAAATTTCTGCATCCTTTCTCTAATAGGTATAAAGATATTAAAACACAATCATTTATTTTAAAAATATTACATAATTTCTTTTACAGAGGCACGAGTGCCATACACGAATTACCTTAGCATTCAAGTGCTTCCTAAAAGAACATTCTCAAATTTATACTTGGGATAAGTTTTTCACTTAAAATCAATTGTGAAGTATATAGGGTGCAATTATACAATCCTTGATACTTTTTGTAAGTTTTTAAATGTCCAAAATCAAAAGTTTGAAAGTTCAATTTGGATTACATCAATTTAATTTTTAAATGTTTGGATTTTGTTATGTGGATAGCTGAATTCTGAGTGTGTAATTTCTGCCTGGTCAGCCATGTATCTTTTCAGCACTTGCTTTAATAAGAGAAATAAAAAAATCTCAATTAAGCAAATCGTAGACCAGTGTTCCTTAAACTTTAACATGCATACAAATAACCAAGCGAGCTCCTGAAAATGCAGATTCTGATTCAGTAGATATGGAGCGGGACTTGACATGGGATATTTTTCACATGCCTCCAAGTGATGCTGCTGCTGCTGCTGCCAGTGGATCCAGAACCAAACATGAAGAGCAGGGCTGGAGAGTAGTGGCTCTCTAACTTTGATGCAAGAGAATACCTGGAGGGCCTGTTAAACCAGACTGTTAGACTCCACCCCAGAGGTTTCCAATTTAGGAGTTCTGAGGTAGGGTACAAAATTCTGCCTTTCTAACAAGTTCCCAGGCAATGATAATGCTTTGATAACTACTGCTTTTAAGGAAAGAATACTAGATTGTGAGAGAGAAAATCTGGCTTTGGCCTCAGCTCTGTTACTAACTGGCCCTGTGACTTGATCAGGTAGAAAAGTATTCAGCTGCAATTAAAAGAACATCCAATTAACAGTAGCTTAAACAAATAGTAGTTTGTTTTTCCCACTTGGTAAATCCAGAGGTGGGTAGTCCAGGATTGAGATACTTAAGGACACATGGCCTTTCTAGCTAAAATGTGGCTTTTGTGTTCACGGGCATAAGATGGCTGCTGAACCAAGTTCCAAGCAGAAGAAAGAGAGCAGAGCAAAGGGGGCATCTGGCTGCACACTTGCGCTTTTGAAAAAGTTTCCCAGGAGCTTCTCTTTGTGAATTCTGCTTACATTGCACTGGCCAAAACTGAGGCAACCACAGATCTATCGTTGGGAGGCGACTGGTGGGGAGGGAGTTGTACTCATCAACTAGCATTGTTACCACATTGACCTCAGACAAAGACACGGATCTTCATTATAACAGCAAGACTACAAAACTCCAAAACATAAGTACACATCTCAGCTCTCTGAACTCCAGTCAGTCTCCTAATCCATAAAATGCATGACATACACTCCTGGCATTTGGTGGCAGGACAATTCATCATCATGTTGGACTATCCTGAACATTGCAGGACTTTTAGCGCTCTGCTCTCCAGGAACCAAATGCTAGTATTGCCTACCCCCACCATTGTGATAAAACAAAATAGGCCTCTCTACTGGTTTTGTAGGTGCCCCCTGGTTGGGGTGGGGCGTGGGAGGGGACTGTCTTCTGGGGTTGGAAACCACTGTACTAGATGGTGTCTGGTCCAGAATTGTATGATTTTCTCTGGTCTCTAATAAAAACTGGTTACTTTTTTGAAGATCTGACTAAACAGCAGAAGCATGGGGCCTCACTCTCTGCCTCATGGTTGGTAGGCATTCTTTTATCTCCTTATTGCTATTTTTAAATAATTACTAGTTTACCTTACTGAAAAAGCACTCCTCCTCGTTTGGCGCACATATTATCCAACATCACCACTCTACTACTTGTTCCAAGGATCCACCTGCTTCCAATCATCCCTCCACATTCTCCAGACACTCCTCTCCACTCCAAGTCTCTCCTTCACCCTAGGTAACTTTTACAACCATAGGGATGGTCCTGACTGGCTGTTCCTTGACCTCCTCACCTTCCAATGCCCTTTCCTACTTCTCTTTTTGTCACCCACACTATGTGGACAGAACTCAGCACCTGCCATCCCACAAACTACTCTGCACTCTTATACTTGTCTGGTTCACTCTTGTACCATCACTGCCTGCACCTCCACTTTCTCATTTCATGTCCTATTCTTCTTCCTAGAGTTGATTTCACTATCCCAAGCTATCAGCCTTTCCTAGATCCATATTCTTTTCTATGCAGCCTGGACAATTAGATCCATCCTTTCTTTATTCCTGGTCTTCACTTCATCCTCCTGGTAAAACCTCAGACCTGGTTCTAATTGTCTTTCTGCCCTCTGACTCCTACACTCCCACACTCACATAGTCCGTTGCCATGACAACTCAGTGGTTTCTAACTGCCTCACCCCTCTCCACCAACTGGCCTGATAATTCTACTTGTCCTTATCAGCCTTCTCTTCTGTTCCCTACCTTTATTACCTCCCCGCTCATTCTCATTCTCAGCAGAAAACTTCACTCCTACTTGACGGTGAAAATAGAAGCCCGTCAGGCAGAATCCCCCTCAACTTCCTGCCCCCACTCCCACCTCCCTAAAACACTTATTTTTATCTATACTTATCCTATCCTCCCTTTTATTGTGGGAAAAGTTTCCTTCCTGTATTAATCCCTCCACCTGAGTCCTGCATCCCAATAGCTCCAGCCTCCTCAGGAACCATGGCTCTCAAAATCCCTTCTCTGTCCCTTTAGTATTTCAACATGGAAACCTCTTTTATGTTCTAGAAAGTAGTGTTCCCCACACACTACATTCCCATCTTCATTGTACAAGTGTCCCCTTCTCTCTTTTCCTTTAGAGCCAAAGTTGTTAACCTTTTTCACACTATGAATGCCTTCAGCAGTCTGGTAAATAATGTTATTGAATGCATATAATAATATACATGAAATTACCATGGAAACCACTTATATTGAAATACAGTTGTTACAATATATTTTTTAAATCTGTGGTATAGTAATAAATGTGCTTTGTTCTTTTATTTTATTTTTGTGTGTCCTTTATTAACACATTAAATAACAAGATCTTGAAGTTGATATCCCATACTTTCAAGTAATGGTGATCATAAACAATAGTTTGCAACATTTGCAGCGAATTGTAATGTAATAGCAACATAGCTGTGATTTTTATAGGTGACAAAGTCACAGGTACTGCTATTACTAGTGAAGGGCGATGCCTATAGTTAGAAGTGAGTAAAAAATTAAAATGTAATTTTTTTCCCATTTAAGTTCATGGATCCCCTGAATTCAATCCATAGAGTCTTTGGAGGGGATCTGTGGATCCCAGATTAAAACCCCTGTTTTAAAGTTTATACTCCCTGCCCACTTTCTTATCTCCCCATTCATGTCTCAATTTTATGATTTCTCAAATATCCATTAGTACCAACTATGTATAAAGATAAGTAACCCTTTGAAATCTGTTTTTTTTTTCTCTCTCTCATGGCTCAGGGTCACTCTCTTCACCAATGATCTCCCAAATTTGAAGATCCCTTTTCCATCTCCATATTACTCCATCTCTCTGAAGCTTCATACACCAATTCGTTACCTCCTTGGAAATTTCTCCTTCCTAGGCACCTACAGTATCCTCTGTGGCTGTGCCTTCATCTGCAAGTGAAAAAAAAAAAAGAATCCAAATTAAATAGCTTAAACCCAAGAGAAAAATATATCTCACATTTTAAGAGATATGGGGCAGGTCCAGAGCTGATAATTTGATGGCTCAGCAGTATCATCAGTAACCCAGTTGCCCTCCATCTTCTTGCTGTACCACCCTCAACATAATGGCTCATTCCCAAGATACTCTCTGCACAATTAAAAGATGATAGTAGCAGTTTCAGGTGCCATATCCAAATGTGACAACATGCAGCTGAAGAAGAAAGTTTGTCTCTTCCTATATGTCTATTTATAACCAGTGAGGAGACCTTCCCCATAAGCCCCCAGAAGTCTTTCCTCACATTTCATTGACTGAATTACATTTTATGTCCCCTCCTAAATCAGTCGCTGGCACAGAAGCTGTGATAACTATAATTGGCTTGGATTAATTAGGATTTACTGCTGAACCACTTGGAAGAAGAATGGAATGCAGAACAAAATCCAGGCTCTGCCAGGAATGAAGAGGGTAGGCAATTGAATCTCACCAATAATGTTTCTTCTACTTTTTGCTTGCTTCTTCATTTTTCTTTGTAATACAATCTTCCTTCCTACTGCTTGTGTCCTTTTTTATCAGGATATATTTCAGTTCTCCTTCAATCGAGAACCATCTCACACATGCATTCTCCCTCGGTGACCCTATTCATGCCTGTGGCTTTAATTGCCACTTGGGTACAGCTGGCTCTCTACCTAGATCTTGCTCCTTAGCTCTAAGCCTGTGTATCTGTTGCCTACTGGACCCCTACCTCCGTCTGGATATCCCTTGGGCCTCTCAAACTCAAGCTGTGCATACATGCTCCTCCTGAATTGCCTGTGCCTCAGTAAATGGCTCTACCTTCACCCAACATCCCAAGTTTGAAATCTGTCGCCTCCGACTCTTCTCTCTCTCCTACCCCATTACATGTTCAGTCATCTTGAACTTTAGTATATGCTCTCCACTCAGTGTCTATAGAATCTGTCCCCTCCTCTTCATCCTTGGAGAGGACTCTCTTTATTTCAGGTCTGCCTGGTAACGTGGCCCCTTGCTCCACTCAAGCCATGCCTGTCTCACTGATGCCAAAGGGATCGTTCTAAAATGCAAATCTGATTCTGTCCCAGCCCTATTCAGGATACTTCAGCAGCTTCCTATTCTGCAAGACACATCCAGGTCTGGTCCCTGCTGACTTCTCCAGTTCACTAACTGTTCACCACTAAACTCAACATGTCCTCTCCCACATCTGTCCTGTACACGTGCTGCTTCTTCCACACCATCGGCTCCCTCAACACACACACACACACACACACACACACACACACACACACACACACACACCTTTTATTTCTCCCACATGCATTAAAAAATGCTTTAGTTTTTGTTTTGTCATAAGGGATGAGACCACGCATATTGTTCTGTAATTTATTTTTGTCACCTACCATGTTGGCGATCTTTCCATGCCAATGAGAGTTCCACCTTATATTTCTTACAAATGTCCCTTTGTATTGCTTAATAGGAATATGTGTAGTTTATTTAACTACACCTCTATTGATGGACACATCGACATCTATGTTGTTTCTCACCATTATAAACACTGCTGCAGCACACATCCCTGTACATGTTATCTTTGTGCAAGTATCTTGGCATATACGTCATCAGGAACCTAGTGATTTCTGGAATTGCAGGATCAAAGGTTATATGCATTTGACATGTCACAGAGCTGTCAGTTTACCCTCCAGAATGTATCTATTTATACAATCACCAATAATGCATAAAAATAATATATAAAAGCACACTAGATATTATTAATTTTTAAAATTTTTGCTACTCTAATTTTGCCTTAAATTTGCATTTTTCTGATTACTAGTAAGACAGCATCTTTTTATATTTTTTTAAAATTTATTGGGGTGACACTGGTTATATGTATATATATATATATATGTATATATATATATATATATATATATATATATATATATATATATATATATATAAAATAAACTGTTTCTTCCCTTTACCTTCTTTTTCTGAGTGTGTTTTCTTGTTGATTTGTTTCCTTACCGTTTTCCACACCTGGTCAAGACTAAGCCAGGCACCCACCATCCAGGCACCCACCATCTCCTCCAAAGTCTTCCACAATTTTCTGGCCTCTCCCTGCCCTCCACCTCACCCAAGTTAAGCCCCCAACTTTGCCTTTTGTGCTAACCTTGCTGTGAGTTTATCTCTTTCACAAGGCCATGGGCACTTAGGTCTCTTACCTCTACTTCCCCAGCTCATACTTCTTGCATAGTAAAGAGGTACATAATAAAAGAATGAAAGAATGAGCAAATGATCACAAACAGGATTACTTTTAGGATTATTTCCTTTTTCCTATTCCTTGAGAAAATAATACAGAACAAAATAACCCATTTTGTTCTAATTTATAACCAAAATGTAAATTTAGCATAGCTCCCTTCACATAAAGAGCTTCAGCTCACTGCCTCTACCGTTTGAAATTATCCTGGGCTTCCTTTTGAAAGTGAAACTCCCTGGGGTCATAGGATCACAGTCTGAAGATCTGAAGCTGCTCTAACTAGCTTTCTTCCTCTTTGAAGATACTCTTCCTCTTCCAAGTCCCTGAGATACACCCTCATTTCTCCACCTTACATCTCTGCCTCCTTATCTCCCTTACATACCTGTACTCTTGACATACTGCAGGTGACGTGTCCAGGAAAGGCAACAAATAGACAGCCAAAATAATGTTTTATTCAACCTGGAATGTCAAATAAAGACTTAGGACATTTAACCAACTTGTTAGTTTACAAATGCTACTTTTATTATCAGAGGTGGACCAAGGCCTCAGATAAAGGAATGCCACATCCCACTACATTATCATAAACTGGATCAGAGAACAGGGTGCCAAGCAAATTAAACTCAGTATTCAATACTCAAGCCTTGAGACCCTGGATCTGAAGCCCATGAGAAAGACCATGAACCTGGGCCTTTTGCTCAACCTCGATAGAAGCTAGATCAGAAACCAAAACTGTAGGATCATGACAAATAATTAGGCTTTAATTTTTAAAATTTTATTTAAAGCAATCATTCATTTTCATTTTACCCTGAATAAGATCTTTCACCTGTAGCAGCAGCCAAGCTATACTTCAGTTCCCATCTGTAACAGCAGCCTAGCTATACTTTAGCTCTGAATGTATCTAGTGATAATCATAACCACAACTAATAGGTGTTGAGTGTTTTTTTGTTTGTTTTTTGTTTTTTGTTTTTTGAGTCTGGCACAGTGCTAAATGCTCAAATTTAGCAGGTACGGACTGGTCATTTTTCAGCAGAAATGAAAAGCATAGTCTGCTAATGACTGGGAACATTTACATTTAGCTCAACTAATGTACATAAGCATCTGTTTCCAATCCGTGTCTACAGACTAGAAGGGGCCTCCAACTTGTCAGAGATGGCTTCTTAAAAGAAACTTACACTGTGACTTCTCTAACTCAGATGAATTCACACGTTCTAACCTGTTTGCCTATAAACTGGGATTTGAAGGATGTTCCCACTTCTGGGAGACTAGGAGGAGCAAGGCACTGTTATTAATCATAAGAAGAGGCTGAAATTAAACTCTCATATTTCACAAGTATTCATAAACTGCTTACAGCTTATTATTTTCAAGGAAGCAAACAGACGTTCCAGACTGGCAAGTTTACTCTCATCTCTGAAGTCTTCCTCTTCACCTGGGCAGACTCAGAGATGGGCCTGGCACAGCCTCTGAAGACAGCCAGCCCTGAAGGAGTGGTTCTGGCAGGGGAGGAGAGCCTTGGGGCTAACGGAGGGGCTCCCTACTCACCCTCAAATTTTAAAGGGAGCAGCCAGACCCTCCCTGAAAAGATGAGGCAGCCGGTCCTCCTGGGGTCTGCTGGGAGGAAGTGGGCTAGGAGGCTTGAGTGGGGTGAGGGTAAGGGAAGCAGAGCCGAGCCGAGGCCGGGGAGAGGGCGGGCATGGAGCAAGCCAGAGACTTCTAAAGAAGCCCAGAAGATTCCTGGCTGCCGGGAATGGAAGGCTGCCAGAGTTCTCTTTAAAAAAAAAAAAAAAGAGAGAGAGAGAGAGAGAGAAGTAAAATAAAATAAAAACTTCGTCTGAGCATGACTCTTGGCGCTAGTGCTTTCGCCAGCGCTTCTGCAGCGGCTCCCAGAGAAAGCCTGCAGGGACAGACAGACAGCCCATCCACGTGGAAGAGCGGCCAGAAGCTGGGGCTTGGAATGTTACGGGGATGGGGGAGACGACTCTTCAATAATTGGTTTCAAGACAATTGGCCATCCACATGGAAAAGATAAATTAGATCCCTATCTTAGAGCAGGCCTTCAAATAAGTTCCAGATGAACTAAAGACCTACAAGGAACAAGCAAAACTACGGCGGGGGCTTTTGGATGAAGACATAGAAGACAGCTTTGTGATGTTGGGAGAGGGGAAGGTTATTTTTTAAATAAGGTATAACACGTGCAAAACAGGAGAAGATGGGTCACTTTGTCTGCATAAATAGAAAACTGGGCAAAGGATATCAACAGGCAGTTTCTAAAGGTCAGTAACAAAAGAAAATCTAATCAATTTCACTAGTGATCATAACTGGAAATTACAACCAGGAGATCTTATTGGGCAGTCATGGGAATGACAAAAATTAAGATCTGATAACCCAAGGGTGGATGCAGGTGTAGGGAAATGAAAACTCTATTGCTGGTAAATGTGTAAATTGGTACAACTATCTAGGAGAAAATATGTGAAACCTTGTAAGGTTGAAGCTGCACAGGCTCCTAGTAGATATTTTTCTTCATGTTCACAAGCAAACAAATCCTGTATTCCTTTGATATAATAGGAAAGAAGTGGAAACAATCAAATCGCCCATGTGGAAACAGAGTAAAATGGTTTTATTCATCCAATGAAATACTATAAAGCAGTTAAAAGGAATGAAATAAGCCTATATATACCCACATTGCTAAATATCAAAAATCTAGTGTAGGGTGAAGAATGGTTACAAAAGGATATTACACTCTGATACCATTCCTGTACAATTTCAAAACAGAAATATATAGAAAAAATACAAAAATCCTGCTTGTATGCTTAAAACTTTTTGTAACTTTAATATACAAACCACAATGAGATACTACTTTACACTCATTAAGATGGCTATTTTTTTTTTAAAGAAAGTAACAAGTATTGTCAAGGATGTAGAGAAATTGGAATGCTTGTGCATTGCTACTGGAAATGTAAAATGATGCAGCACTATAGAAAATGGTATGGCATTTTGTCAAAAAATTAAACATGAAATTACCACGTGATTCCACAATTTTACCCAGAAGAATTGAAATTAGAGACTCAGATATTTATACACCTATGTTCATAACAGAATAATTCACAATAGCTAACATGTGGAAGCAACTCCAGCTGTCCATCAATAGATGAATGAATAAACACAAAATGTGGCATACATACAATGGCATATTATACAGCCTTAAAAAGAAATGTCATTCTGACACATGCTTCAACATGAAGCAACTCTGAAGACATTATGCTAAGTGAAATAAGCCAGACACAAAAGTACAAATACTGTATGATTCCACCTATATGTGCTACCTAGAGTAGTTAAAATCATAGAGACAGAAAGTAGAATGGTGGGTAGGGCAGTTATTGTTTAGTGGGCACAGATTTTCAGTTTGGGTGAATGACAAAGTCCTGGACATGAATGATAGTGATGTTTGTAGAAGAATGTGAATGGAATTTATGCCACAGTATTATACATTTAAAATGATTTAAATGGTAAATATTATGTTAGGTAAATTTAATTTAAAAGTAGAAATTTAAAAGAAGAAAATTGGCTTCGATCCAGCCGCTGCATTTAGCAGAGCCTCCCACCAATCTATATACACCGCAGCTGACTCCACACACCTGAGCCGCCCCTCCTCTCGCCTCCTCTCCACGCAGGTCGCAACACTGCAGCCCCAGATGGTATCACCGCGCAGGCGCGGAGCTGAGGCGGGTGGGCAGTAGGAGGTGTGGCCTCGCTCTGCGCCTGTGCCGAGTTCTCGCTGCAAGTGTCGTGGGGGAAATGATACCCAGGTTGGGCATCCCGGCCCGCCGGCCGCGGGGAGGCCTGCACTGCACACGCGCAGACCGAACACCGGCGTCAAAAAACGAAGGGAGCGCTCACTTTCCACGTCCTGCGCGTCCGGTTGCCAGGCTTTCGTCTGTGCTGTGACTCCCGCCTGGCCCGCCTGGCCCGGCTGGCGCGCCCACGTCTGAAGAGCGATGCCCCGGGAGATCATCACTCTGCAGCTGGGCCAGTGCGGCAACCAAAGTGAGCGAGCGTGTCCGGGCCCCTCCACTCTCTGGTTCTGCCCCTTCGGGTCTCACCCAAATGCTTGTCATCTTCCAGTCCCCCCTTCCTTCCCATGAACCCCCTGCCCTACTGTGCACGATGAACGAGCCCCAGACCCAGACCTGCGTCTACAGTCCTGGTCTGTGACTGCTCCCAGACCAGGCGTCTTGGGTCCATCCTCTGGTGTGAAAGCCTCTGAGCCTAACCCTGGGCTCCTGAGGCTGCATGACTGTAGCGGACCAAGGATCTCTCCTCATCCCGCAGTTGGGTTCGAGTTCTGGAAACAGCTGTGCGCGGAGCATGGTATCAGCCCCGAGGGCATAGTGGAGGAATTCGCCACCGAGGGCACTGATCGCAAGGACGTCTTTTTCTACCAGGTGCTCCCAGCGACTTGGCCAGGGGGCCTAAGGGAAGGGCAGCGGCTTTGGGAAACCCCACTGGGCAGAGAGGACAGAGCTTCTGGCTCCAGGAGGGAGGGCAGGCATGAACCAGAGTTGGAAGGAAGGAGGACTGGGCTGGCCTAGGCTGAGTGGGCCCCCTCCTGGACTCCCGCTGACAGGCAGACGATGAGCACTACATCCCCAGGGCTGTGCTGATGGACCTGGAGCCCCGCGTGATCCACTCCATCCTCAACTCCCCTTATGCCAAGCTCTACAATCCAGAGAACATCTACCTGTCGGAGCATGGAGGAGGAGCTGGCAACAACTGGGCCAGTGGATTCTCTCAGGTATTCAGGTGGCCATCCCAGACCCTTGATATTTCCCTCCCCTGGACAAGGCAGGCTCAAGCAGCCTGGGGATCTGACCAAACCAGACTAACCATAAATAAGATACAAAGGGATACCCTGACAAGAGGGACAGCCAGAGAGTTTATGCAAACTGCAGATTATTTACAAAGTAGCTTTTCTGGGTTGAGGGCCACAGCTGAGGCTCTGCTTGAGGGTGGCAGCAGTGTCCCAGAATAGAGTTCTTGGTGATGAAAGGAGATATTCTCCAGAATCTTCATCCTTACCCTTCTTCCCCATGTTTTTATACAGGGTGAGAAAATCCATGAAGACATTTTTGACATCATAGACAGAGAAGCAGATGGAAGTGACAGCCTAGAGGTGAGGCTCTGCCCCACTGAAGAAAAAACAAAAATGCTGAAAAGTGCTGAAGGAAGGTCAGGAGATAGCCTGAAAAGGTGATATAATGGAGGCAGTTCAATTCAAAACTTGTTTACAGAGCATCATATGTGAGATATTGAAGTAAATAAGGTACAGTCCTTGTCCTCAAGGAGATCCTAATCTGGATGGCATCAGCTTCTTAGACATGAGTCATCCTTTTCAAGGACCCTCAGCCTAGATGGACATGGAGGAAGCCCTGAGACATGAGTGTGTTGGGGATAGGGAATGATACAAGTCTGAACCCTCTCCCCAGATTCCTGGAGAATACCTCTGCATCTCTCCCCATGCAGGGCTTTGTGCTGTGTCACTCTATCGCTGGGGGGACAGGTTCTGGCCTGGGCTCTTACCTTCTGGAGCGACTGAATGACAGGTAAGCCTGTGTTTGAGGAGTGAGTATTAGCCCTGGTTCCCTGGATAATGGCTTTCCTTTTTGTCACTTTTTTCTCGTGGACTGAAAGGCCTACCACTAGCCCTTTGAGTCATAAGTAGGAACAGAGCCTGGCCACCTAGGGAGCATCTTGGAAGCAGTAACTTCTGGGAGGAATGTTTGCCTAGGGAGAAAAGGAGACCCACAGAGTGTGATGCTTTAGGCTTATCTTTTCGGTTCCTGGGCTCTGAAGACTCAGTTCTGCCCTCACCCCTTTTGTGCCAGTGCTGGGTAGCACTTGGAAAGGAATGGCCCCTGTTGTCCCTAGAGAAAACAGAAATAGGCAGTGATGGGAGTCCTTTCAAGTTCACTGTGCCACTTTCCCCTTTTCCTCTTTCTCACCTCCAGGTACCCCAAGAAACTGGTACAGACATATTCAGTGTTTCCCAACCAGGATGAAATGAGCGATGTGGTCGTCCAGCCCTACAACTCATTGCTAACACTCAAGAGGCTGACTCAGAATGCAGATTGTGTGGTGAGCATAGGAGGAGGGAGTGGGGGACTTGCGTCTGCCTCCCCAAACCAGTGAGGCACATACACTTGCCCTTCCCGAGCCCCTACCCAGAGAAGAGAGGACCAACAAAGCCATACCTGGTGTCCCAAATTATGAAATAAGGACCTGACCCCAAGTTGTTTATAGTCCCCCACATGTCCCCACTTAGCCTTCTTAATGCCTACTCATGCTTAAATTTTCAGTCCAAGAGTCACTTTCTTAGCATAAACCTTCCCTGGTCACTCAAAGTCAAATTCCTTTGTGCATGTTTCAGTCTGTATAAAAGTATATAACTATGCCTTTCTGTTATTTTATATTTAATGTCAGTCTCCCTCCACTAGACTGCAGATCCAAAGACCATGCCTGTTTATTCTCCATGGTACTTCCAGAGCCAGGCACAGTGCATGGCAATGGGGACAATCAAATATTTGTTTACTTCACTGGATGGTAGAAAAGTGTCTCGTGATGCCCCAGACACAGTACTTTCCTTTTAAATTAGCACACCTACTTCCTGGTTTTGGAGTTTAGAGGAGAACTAAGCTAATAACTTATTTCTCTGCTCCCTTTCTCCTCAAAAAGGTGCCGTGACCCTCTTCTGTCCCCCCAGGTGGTGCTGGACAACACAGCCCTGAACCGGATCGCTACGGACCGCCTGCACATCCAGAACCCATCCTTCTCCCAGATCAACCAGCTGGTGAGCCCCTATTCCTGGACTCCTTTGGACTGGAACCCCTCCTTGCCGTTGTGCCATCTGGGCACGGGAGGCCTCCCCAAGAAAGATGCATGACGTGGCGCCCCTGTCCCCAGGTGTCCACCATCATGTCAGCCAGCACCACCACCCTGCGCTACCCTGGCTACATGAACAACGACCTCATCGGCCTCATCGCCTCGCTCATTCCCACCCCACGGCTCCACTTCCTCATGACCGGCTACACCCCCCTCACCACAGACCAGTCGGTAGGAGCAGCCCTCAGTGTCCCAGTCCGGGCTGGCCCTGGGCCCAGTAGGCCACAAGAGAGCCTTGCTCTCCTCCCTGCTGCCCCAGGACCTGCCCTTTGCAGCCCCCAGAGGCTCTGTGCTCAGGGACTGGCACCGACTGTATGAC